>VDFB02159873.1:0-12470 GCA_007258455.2 Sequoia sempervirens
GTTGAAAAACCCTAGAAATTTAGAGATTTTTAAGGATTTAAAACTTGTTTCAAGCACCCTTTATTGAATACAACACAAATAAAAGCAAATTTGATCACATGCACAAGTATACAATGATTACATAAGTATAAACTATAAAGTACACAAATTGTAGTTGCATTGCTGAAGGAAATAACATACTTAGATATGTAAAATTAGTCAAATGTATACAAAACTCATGGAATATGAAATCCATGACATCGAAATATGAAATATGACATCAAATCAAAATGTTCTATGACTCTATGCCCTATGGCATAGTGGAGCCAACATCCAGCCTTCCCTCTGAGAAGTCTAAAGAGGAACTGGATGATCAGTACTTGAAATTTGCCAATATAGATCTCACAGTAATACGACTCTCCATGCCACGCTCACCAACAGCATCTATGCCTCCTCGTGCTCTAGCCTCCTTCTCAGCCATGGCTACAACCTCGGCCTCTCTCTCTGCCTGGTCCACCCAATCAAGGTCCTCGTCACTAAAGACTGCATCTGTAGCCTCAGTGGTCCACTCAGACTGTGGATCAACCTCGTCTAGATTGATCGGGGTTTTGTCATAGTCAAAAAGCTTCCTGTATCTGAGCCGAAGATTGTAATGAACATATACCAAGTCGTTCATCCTCTCCACTGTCAATCTATTGCGCTTCTTGGAGTGTATGTGCTCAAACATACTCCAATTGCGCTCACACCCAGATGAACTGCATGGCTGGCTCAATATACGAATGGCAATATTTTGCAGGTTCGGTGTATCAGAACCAAACATATTCCACCAGCTATCTGAGATGAGAAAAAGAAACAAAATCAATCTCATTTCAAGTTTCAAGTTCAAGTTCAACATTTAATAATAAATTATAATATAAAGAGATGAAAATTATGCCCTTAAATATATTTTTACCTGGTAGTAATGTTGTCCTATTATCTTTGCACATTTGGCGTGCAAAGAAGGCTCCTTGTGCTTGCTTCTTGAAGCATCTATCTGCCACCACAGTAGCCAATGGCTCTTGAGCAACTTATGGCTCTCCAATGTTGTGTAGAGGGAGCCCACTAAGAATTTCTCTATGCTGCCGCGGAGATCCGCGATTGGAAGTGGAAGGCGGTTCGGAAACATCTGTTTGCATGGATGGGCCTATGAAGTTGGTTTTTGCCATCTCCTATCAATGATATCCCAAAGGGGATGATACTTCTCCTCAACTCCACCATAGACTGATCTAATGGCCTCTTTGGCCCTATCCATGCCCTCATATATGTAGCCCATTGCGGGCTTCTCCCCATCTACAACTCGTAGGAGAACTAGCAAGGGCTCAATAAACTGCAAAGTGCAAACATGTTGCACAAATAAGTGTGAATGAAAATAAACAAATAAAAGTAAGATATGATTAAAAATTAGAACATAATAAAGAATTAAATTTTACCTTCACAATCTCATCCATTGGTGTCCAAAAACCGTGCTCATCAAAAATGCAATCAGCCACAGCAATCCCTGCAGTGCTTGTAGAGAAGGATGAGGAAGACCACTCCTCACTAGTAAACATGCGCCTCAAAGCTGCCCTTGACCGAATCAAGGATTGCATCGTGATAAAATTTGTTGAAAACCTGGTGATGCCAGGACGAGACAACTCCCTCAACCCTGTGTATTGCCTCATAAGGTTAAGCACCCATGTGTGGTTGTATACAAATTTGCAAACGTTTTTTGCTGCTTCCACACATGTTTTGATCCATGGGAGCTTCCCAAGATCCTCCAACATGAGGTCAATGCAATGGGTGGCACATGGAGTCCAAAATATAGTAGGGTGCCTCTCCATCAATAATCTACCAGCAACAACATAATTTGCTGCATTGTCTGTCACCACTTGCACTACATTTTCTTCCCCCACATCAGCTATCACGTCCTCTATAGCCTCACACAGGTATGTGGCATTTTTGAATTGGCCAGAAGCATCAATGGACTTAATGAAGACGGTGTCACCAGAAAAAAAAAACAAAACCAATTATTCAATAAATTAAAAAACATAAATCAGCCATATTAAATTATGTGATTCACTAAATAAAATTCAAATTCCAATGCATTGAAGGAAGAACAATTACCTCCGGAGGAAACTAGGAAATTAAGAAACGTCCTATTTCTCCTATCAGTCCAACCATCAGTCATGATGGTGCAACCAATCATGCTCCACTGCTTGCGTTGCTCCTCTAATTGTGCTTTCACATCTGCCACCTTTTGCGTCAAAAGTGGGCCCTTTAATTCATCTTCACTAGGGGCTTTGAACCCCGCCCCACATATAGTTATCGCATCAACCATGTTTTGCCAGAAAGGTGACCTATAACATGTCATAACTAAATTGATAAGTTACATAAGTATTGTAAAATTTGAATTCGATAATGAGATAATGAGATACATCTAGATTCTAAAATTTAAATATAAATTTTAAAACAATTAAACGAAAAAGAATTACCTAGCTACATGGAAGGGAATGGTGCAGTAGTACCAAAAGTCTGCAATTGCCTTTTTGGCTGCATCATGTGTGTCCTTGTTCCAACCCATGCTCTCAAGCGACGGTTGGGAACCAGGGGTAGTGCGTGGTACAAAATATGAGTCCACCCTAGATTTACAAACTCTAGGGCCAATGCTAACACTGCCACTACCACTAGCAGTAGCAGTGCCACTAGCACTAGGAGTACGCATAGGCATTGCTGATGCAGAAACAGAAGCACTACCACAAGCACTAGCACTAGGACGGTATGGAGGCATGGAAGAAGTATCTCCAACAGCACCAAGTCCCTGTCCAACTCCAACACTCAACAACTCCTGCTTCTGTTTCTTTTTCAATTCTTTTTGCATTTCAAAAGTTTCTAATTGCACTTGTACTTCACGAACAACCTCAGGAGGTGCTATAGGGCAACCCACTGCATCATGGGCGGGTATGCGTGCAAGATGATATTTTAATCGATTTATGCCTCCATGATATATTGTTTTGCAATAGAAACATTTGGCATCTCCTTTTTTCATTCCGGTAAAGATTTCAGCATGTTTCCAAGCAGGGTCTTTTCTGACTGGGGTATGAGACATTGTGAAAATAATAATATGGTATGATTTGCAAATGAATGTGGCTGCACAAAATAGGGTTTCTAAAATTATTAAAGTTGCAAGTAGGGTTTGTAAAAAAATATGCAAACTCAAAAGAATAGTGATTTTACAAATTACAATGAATTATTTGTTAAAAAAACACAAAAAAATCAATTAAAATCGAACTTACCTCTTAGATTTAGCTTGGAATGCAATACAAACTCCTCCCAATCATTGGTAATGAGCTCTCAATGCACCTCCTTGCTGGTATGAAGCTCCCTAAATGATATATGCCCATGGATTTGTCTTCAACAACTTGCTGGTTGCCCTCTCTTCTCCTCCTATTTTTCTTCACAACTCTCTCTTCTCCTCCTATTTTTCCAAATGAATGAAATGAGGGCCCTTTTAGGGCGAAATAGAAGATATAAATCAAAAAACAGATTAAAAAAATGTTATGTTTTAATTTGTTTTTGGCCTTTTAGTATTTGCTTTGCTGGCGGCTGGCGTCCCCACAGTCCCGGGACTGCGCCCAGCGTCCGTAGCTGCCCCGGCGTCAGCGTGTTCACGTAGTCCGGACACAGGCAGTAGCACCCAGTCCAGCACCAGCGGAACCGCGGCGAGGCAGCTCGTATGGGAATTTCGCCCGCGTCCGGAGGACTTCGCTGGCGAAGTCACCGAATATCGCGAAATGATGGAGATAACTATAATTATTGTAGCATTGAAAGCTTCTAATCTTGTGATTCTGGCAGGTTCTCTAATTCATTGTAAGTTGAACAGTAGTACTGTTAGCACTTCTCATTTCTTCTCTTTGAATTTCTTGTACTTCCCACTGAATAAGTGGAAGAGGCTGGCTTTCCGCCTATTTACCTTCAGTTAGTAGCTTTAGGGACCCTCGACCATATGCTCGCCATCACTTTCGGCGCCATTCTTGGTTAAGTTACTTGATTCATCATGCATTGATCCTCGACCATATGCTCGTCACACTTTGAAGCCGCCATTCTTAGTTAGAGGTTCCTTCTAGTTGCATCGCATTAGATCCTCGACCAATGCTCACACCTTGCCCACGCCGGGATCTGGTGTACGATACGAGATTTAGAGTTGCTCCTTCGTTTTGGTTTAGAGCTAACTTATAGTATTAATAGCGTGTTGATTATGGTGCATTTGAAAAAAAAAATAGTTAGGTTCATTACACTAGACACGAGAGCCACACACAATTTTATTGATGAGAGCTTTGTCGGCCGGATGCAGACTTCGAACAGAGCACTTCGTTGGATTCAGAGTTTGGGTGGCAGATGGGTATACCCTCACTTGCACTCGACGTATTTGTAATCTTACCCTCATGTTGAATGATTATGAGTTGCAGGCAGATTTTTATGTGGTCAACATGGGAGGGATGGATATAGTGTTGGGTATGAGATGGCTTTGGGACATTGGTGTGTTCACCCTTAACTTGCCTAAAATGGAGATGAAATTTGAGTTATAGGGCAGGAGATATGTGTTGAGGGGGATTACAGATGGGAGCCTACGCTCTATCTCTCTCGTTCGTGGGCAGAATGAGAAGGTAAAGGAGGAGTTCGTGTAGATTGGGCATGGTTTTGCTTAGTATCCCTGGGGTCCAGAGGCAACTGATTGGGATCAGCCTAGTGGTTTGGTTCAGTCTGTGACCAATCCATTGTTCGAGGCGAATGTTATATCTTCATACGATAATCTGCATCTTTGAGTTTGATGTTGGTCACTCTCTTGACCCTGGTCTTGAGATGAGTATTGATAGCATTTGGGATTCTACTTGTGCACTGGGATTTCAAACTCAGCTCATGGAGGAGTTTCACAGTGTCTACACGGTGCAAAGTGCATATGGTTTCATGTTTGACTTGCATGTACATGATTTGTTTCAGGTGCATAGTTCTGGTATGCACATGTTAGATATGTTGGATAACAGTATATCTTGTGCAGTTTTAGGGGGCAAGTGTTGCTTGCAGTTTGACTTGCTTCCTCTTGAGTTTCAGTTTCCAATGACAGACAACACTGAGGTTAACAAAGGATTGTGTTATATTTCAGTTGTTCAGTTGTGGGAGTTACAGGAGATAGTGGTGGTTAGCAGGGACATTGTCCGACACTATCCTTGGGATCCAGGTGGTGTGGTGCGTCCTTATTTGCGGAGATTGCTTGGGGACAAGCAATTTCAAAGAGGGCGGACTGTAATGTCCCCTTTTTAGCTAACATTGTTTGTTGAGGAGTGAGCCTATTATTTTGACCCTCGTAGGCTGACAGTTATGGATAGAGGGTCCTTTGTGGCAGTTACTCGGTGGTTGGAGACAACATTTCACTTTCTGATTCCAGTTTGGGCCTTTGCAGAGACTTACAGAGTGTTATTTGGGCACTTACTATTTATAGTAAGTTAGGGCATCAGGGTTTACTATTTCTAGTTGAGCACCTGGTTCAGTTGGTTTTCTTAGACTTGACCCAATTTGGCAGTTGGATGAGCAAATGGTGAATATTTGAGTGTTTAATGATAATTAAAATAATTATTATTGTGACTTTATATCATAAAGTCAAATAATGAATTATTAATTAAATGAAATATTATAAAGTATTAAAATACTTTATAATAAAGTGGGCTAATATTATTTAATGAGTATTTATTACTCAAAAGGAAAAATATGCCTATTTAATGTTAATTTTTTCTAAGTCACGAAGGGGAAATTAAATATCATTTAATGTGCTTTTTGGAGAGGGTCGAGCTTCTTGAGGTTTTATAGAGTCTCTCAAGGCAAATTCGAACTCATGAAAATGATTATTCAAACTTTGTCTTTTTTGTGAGAGCTTTGGGATTTGTGAGAAACCAAGGGTTTCTGTCAAGTTCAGCAATCTACAGGCTGTGGAGAATGTCAACTCTTCATAGACCAACATTCTGAAGTTGTGAAAGATCAGCTAAAGTATGCTAATGGTTGGCTTCATTAGAAAGGTCAAACTTGTGCTTCATTGAGAGGATTTAACAGGGGTTTCAAAGAAATAATCATTTGCAGATTGAAGTATCATTTGCTTTCATCCTTCATCAGTTTCTCCTTTATTTCTTGGCCATACTTTTGCTGCAAGGAGGCCGTACATTCTGCTGTGGGAAAAGGGCCGTACAACCCAACAAGGGCGTGTTTTCCCGTCAAGGCAAAAACGCCTCACTTTTCAGCTTCTTGATGGTTGCATAAGGGGCGCCTAGATTGAAGAAGGGGGTTTCAAGCAAAAAACGGAAGGAGAAATTGTTCTATCATGCTGGCCGTACAAATTCATCATGGCTGCAATTAAAACCAGGTTCACAGATTAAATAACCAGCTGCTTTTTAATATGCATGTATGCCTTTTTACATTGTAATTGTTCATTGGTTAATAGAAAGGCGTTTGCAGCTCATGGGTGTCAATTGTGCATAGATATTAGTGTATTTGATTGCTTTTTCATCATCTGGCATAATTTTAATTTAAAATCAGCAAAACATTATATGCAAAAATCATTGAAACAAACCACAAACCCTCAAACTCAGCAAAACTTCACTATTCAACATAAATTGGGGTTGAGAGACACCAGGTCTCCTACAACTTCTCTTGTGTATGTGGCTGCAAGTATATTTGTCTCCCTCATTGTGATTTTTTACACTACATTTTTGAAAGGAAATATTTGAAGTGTTGTGTGTTAGTCTCAATTGACTTTGTCTTCATCACAAGATCATTTTGAGTTTCTCACATTTCCCAGATTTGGTTGTGGGCTTACCTTATTGGTCATTTAAATTGATTTTTTGCCAAGTTGGAGGTATATGCATGCGTGCAGATCATCATCTTCAAGTTTGATCCTCTTTTACACTTTCACAGTTCCTTTCCTGCACACAAACCTCAGTTTTGCCCATGTGGGCTTGGTATCCTTGTTGCTGTTTACTTCCAAATTGTAATTGATTGAATATTGCGAAGTAAACTGTGTAATGAATTCCATAAACTGTAAGGAATTCATAACAACAATTACACAAAGATTTATCGATATATTTCATTCACGAGTTTATACAAAATTAGTTAAGAGAAATTCCATACGTTCGGTCCACTTTTCTCGTTTACAATAGAAGTATATAAAGTGGTTGACGATTGCTGAGAAGTACTAACCATTGGCAACTACCAACCACTTACAACTGGGAACTAATTATGCTGATTATAAATAAAACTAATAAAGTCTTTAGATGATTGGAGAACAAAATTGGAAGACTGAACAAAACAAACTAAGCATTTACTGAGGGTTTGGATGAGAAGAAGTCCCTAGAGGTGTATAAATTGATGAAGACAGAATGGACTGTTGGGAGATGCTTTGGCACAACTGATAGAATTCCTTTGTGCGAAGCTTCAAATGATGGGCTGCCAAGAGCTTTTGTTCGTGAGTTGGACTTGCTCAGTTAATCGGTGCTTGGTCCTCATTTTGCAGCTGTAACTCGGCAAGCTACTTATCTTTTTTAGCCAGCTAGCTATCCTTCTCCATTAGTTGTTGTTTCTTCTCAATCAATTCCTTTTCTTTCTTGGTCACTTTGGTCTTCTCACTTGCGGTGATGTGTGATTGCTGAGCTGGCTATTCTTGAAATCCCTGGGTTAGCTCATCCACTCCAGTACGTAACTTTTGCGAAATCTGTACTGATTCATCCACACACTCCATGAGCTAGTTGTGCGAGATCAAATGGTGCTGAAGTAGATAGAAGATTCTTGAAATATGGACTCCATGACATAAAGAGCTGTTAGCACCTTGCCATACATCCACCCAAATGAAGGTACAATTTTGTTAGGTTGCCATGCTGTCATCATCTCCAGAGTCTGGTTAGTGGGCCAACCTTTGGAGAGAAAGATTCTCGTGAATTGCTCATGAAATCCTTCCTCCATAAACTTTAGGATATAACGAGCCTCTTGCAGGACCAAAGGGGAGTGAGTGTTGTCTACATGTTTGGCGATGTTTGCCACTTCCTACATAACCACATCCATTGGTTCCAGGTCTTGAACATATCTCTGAATGGTACCCATGGGGTCCTATGGGTTTGTCTTTGTAATTTGGATATGGTTTCCTCAAGACTACTACAATCTTCATCCAGAGTAGGCAAATCTGCATGTAGCTCTATCAACCACAACTACAACCAAACAAACCACTTGATAGTTGCCAAACAAACCACAACCTGTGACAACTAACAACTATCAACTTGAAGGTGAAAAGTGAGTAATACATAGTTGGGTATAAAACATGACAAAAGGCATGTTAAGCTAACTACATCATCCCTCCCAAAAAGAAAAGTCGGCTTCTAGACAACAATGAAAACAATCAATCAAGTAACATTAGGTAAAGTTTTCCAAACTTGTGATGATGTTGTAGACAAAAGAGGGTCTTCTTGCAGATGCTTGATCATAACTTGACTGTTCCACAACCATCAAACGTTCCATGAGGAAATATGGACAATTAGCTGCAATGCTTTTTTCAGATGGAAGTAGAAAGGAAAGCTGATTGAGGAAACTTTGATCATCAATGGATTGGAATACATGAAGCATCAACAAATCCAATATATCTAGAATGTGGGCTAGTGTATGGAGAATGTATTTACTTGTGGCCATGTAATTTAATGAATTTATGGTAAGGACCAAACAAACAAGGAGTAATCAGTCAAAATGTGCACTAGACTCTGGAATGGCTTCCTCAAGTTGATTACTAAACCCAAATGGTACTTCAGGCACTTAAAAAATATTCTCATCTTGAAAATTCCACGTAGTTCTCTTAGAGGCTTGGGAGGTGCCTTCTCACAATTCGCTAGCCAATAGGAAGAATTCTTTGTTGTTGCCAAAGTCATATTCTAAGCAAGAGACAACTGTAGAAGATTGGGCAGAAGTTTCACTGAGTAATTTATTAGGATTCACAGATTGCACAACAACAATTTGGTAGACCGTACACCAAAAAAGAAGCAACTACTGGCCGTACAGGTGAAGGTAATTTTGATATTGAATGTACAAAAGAAGCAAAGAGGTATGGTTTAGATAAATAAAAGCCATACAAGAAAAAAGTTTTGAATAGGTTGTACAGTGAAAGTAAACATTCCATACTTTCTTTGTTTCCTCCTACTTATTTGTTTGTTGTAGAACATGGCATATGGGAGCAAATAAAGAAACTTGAGGAAGATTAAATTCTATTTGTTTGAACATCAGTAGTTGTATGGTGGTTATTAATCTTAATTTTTCTTGGCATGGCTTGCTGTATGGTAAGGCTTGGAGACTTTGTGACTTCCTTGGGTGGGCCTATGATAGCAAAAGTGATATTTTTAATATTTATTTAAATTTTCTCCTTTATATATGGCTATACAGGATGAGAGAAAGGAACATTTTACCATAATTTTCAATTTCCATCCCTCTTTTAATTATTTTGTCCCTAGTTTTCCTTACGGGTAGGAAAGAAGGGACTTTATTGTCATAAAATTTAATATACTGATGCCTTGAATGCCGCATGGTGCTAGAAAAAGTAGAGTTTTATATTTTATAATATAATTTTCTAATTTCTCTTTTCATGGGTGGTTATACTTAGAGTCTTTATTTAATTTGTTTTTTCCACCCATTGCAAAGCATTGTTTTTCCCTTTATTATTGTTTTTCCTTTTTTCATGTGAGCCCACTTGTTATTTTCCTTTCCAACTTCATTATTTTCTTTCCAACCCATTGGATGATACTTTTGTGTTTTTGTCATTTTTTTGTGAAGTTTGCTTTGATTTGCCTTCGATGCTGTGTTGAAAGACACAACTTGAGTAGGCTCCTTTATAACATTCATTAGGACAACAAATATTTGTTGGCTCCAAATCAAATGTTTTTTTTTAATATTATTATTTTGAGGTTTATATTCATTAATATTGGGATCTTTAGTGAAGTAGGATGCCTATACTAGAACATTAAAGTCAATTGTATTTAGAACTTCCAGCCTTTGCAAACCGTGTTTTTCATTCAGCGCACATGAATTGTTTAACTTTTCAAAATCATTTTTCATTTTCTGCATTTGATTGTCTAGTCCTTGTTCCTCTTATATTGACATTCGCAGCTTCAATAAAATTGTAGTTAGATCAAAATACTTCATGGTCCTCCATTTTCTTGTGGAACAGGGCATGAATGGAATTTGTCTCATCTTTCAAACATGATTGCAATTCCAAATTCCTTTAGTGTTTGGCTCTGTTGGACCCTAATCATGCTTCTTTGTCCACTCTTCTTTAAAATTCAAGGAATCTGGATACGCACTTTCTGCTTGATTCTTTAGATCAATTATATATTTATGACCTTTGTTTTCAATGGAGAGTGTATTTTTTTTTCTAATCATGGTCTACTTTGGCTGCTATTGGCCATCTTTGACTCATAATGCATTGCATTCTTTATTATGTATGTAATGACCCTTAATTTAAGATTGAACCTATCAACAAATAATGCAAGAAATAAGGGAATAGAATTGAATTATATCTGACTTAGCTCAAGACCAACTGTATTAGCTCTATCTAAACAATAATTGATTGTGTGATTTCATCCAATTATTATGTCTTATTAATAATACCCTGCTAAAGTTATTACTATTTGTTTCCTTAATCATAGGTATGGTTGAATAGGATGGCTGCAATGGGATGCCCGTAGAGTGCTCCTTCCAAGCCCAAGAGCGGATACGGCAATCCCTCTTGGCCCAACAATGGCAGACCGCCAATCATCATTGTGGGTGGGGTACTTAGAAAGCCTTTAGCACTTGCTATACCCTTCTGCACTCCTATTTCCCATTTAAATGATTATCATATTAACAAATTATCCATAATTACACCATGCTATGGAAATGTATGGATTCATCAAGATTTTAAGAGCTTAATGTAAATAATTTATTTACCATATGAATGTATATGCAGCAATCCCTTATGATATGCAATGTATATATTTACAAATTTATCCTATATATATATATGTCACATGACACATCCTATTCAATCTTTATCTGTTTCTAATTTGGACTGCCTTTAAATTAAATTTAAATTTTTTGAAAAGCAATTTTGCTTACCTCCCTATCGGTCACCCAGTCTTCCGCGTCTCTCACTCCTCCAGCTGATGGTCTTCTTCTCAACTTTTCAATGATGATCTCTTCCCTTCAAGCTGATGTCTCCTTTTAAAAGAATGGTGGTTTCTCTTTTGAGATGTGTGTCTCTTGGCAGATCGCTGCCACCTGAGAGAATCAAAAGCGGTGCCTCCTTGCCAAGCAGATCCTGCCACCTGAAGTCAAAGCGGTCCCTCATGTGACAAGCGTTTAGTTTGCATAGCTTTGTTAGGAGGATTTGATAATCATTCAAACAAGGATCGATGTTGCTTTTTGATTTAATTGTTATTCTTACAATATTTTATTAAATAAACTATACTATAAATTAGTAAGCTTGTCATGTATTATATTTTATTATTGTCTTTTAATGTTGCTTAAATATTTGATATTTAAATATTAAGGAATAATAATATTATTATTATTTTATTTCAATCTTTACAATTTTGGGGGGATATGATAGTCCTCCCCTCTCAAATTTGCTTGTCCTCAAGCATCTTAAGGGCTGGATGATTAATTATGTCAGCTCCTTCCCAAGTAGCGTCTTCGGTAGGAAGACCCTTCCACTTAATTAAGTACTCTTGAATAGTTCTATTCCTCAATCTCCTTTCTTGAGTATCAAGGATAACTTTTGGCTCTAGAATCAACTTCCCTTCATTATCAAGTGGAGGTAATTCTGTACTTGGGACAATTTGCTGCCCGAAAACCTTCTTAAGGTGAGATACATGAAATACATTATGGATTTTGCTCAATGCTAGTAGCTCTAGTTCATTGCTACTTCTCCTATTCTTCTTAAGATTTTGTAAGGTCCATAGAATCAGGGCTTAAGTCTTTTAGCCCCACTGGCTTTGATAGAGGACTGTTTATAAGGTTGCTATCTCAAAAAGACCATGTCTCCTACTTCAAAAGTCCGTTCAGTTCTCTTTCGATCCACATATATTTTCTGCTGGTTTTTTGCTTGTTGTAAATTATCTTTAAGGACATTCATGATATCTGTAGTTTGTTGTATAAAATCTTTAGCTCCTGGTACACGGCTTTATGAACGAATTAAATCCCCAATAGATGTTGCTTCATATCCATATAATGCTTTAAAGGGACTCATTCCTATAGACATGTGATGAGTAGTATTGTAGCAATACTCTCCCAAATGAAGCCATTTAATCCATAAATTCTGCTGACCCGTAACATAGTTCTATAAATAGCCTTCTATCCATTTATTTACAATTTTTGTTTGCCCGTCAGTTTGTGGGTGATAATTGGTACTTGGAGTTAGTTCT
>VDFB02159874.1:0-16676 GCA_007258455.2 Sequoia sempervirens
TGGTTAACGATTAATATGACTAAACCAAATAATATTGGTTCACTTAACATATTACTAATAACCATATCCAAAACTTAATAGAAACATTAACATACCATACCCCTCACTTATAGACAAGTGTACCTAACCTAAAATAAGTTTTAGATGGTTAAAAAAATTCACAATTATCTAAAAATGGATAAAGTATATATTTTTTTATTACTAAGTGTTTGTTCCTATTGAATTTAAAACTAAAATAGTATAAGAAAATATTTACATATACTTCAAAAACTAAAATTTAAGAACTAAGAGTTGGTTCTCTATAGCTAAAAAATGTTAGTGAAATACAAAGTGAGAGAAGCAAATTTTATTTGACAATCAATTGGTGAGAAGTATGTGAAGAAGGTCAAGAAGATATATTATAATGATGGAATCATGTTGTATGCTAATTATATTAGATACTTCTATCTTAGTTGGGACACGACTAAAGGTGGTAGTGTTGTATTATTTTGAACCATCGATTTTTGTGGTTTAGGATGCTATGACTCTCTTGCTCTATTAGGGTTTTTCACCTAAAGGAGAGAGATAGACCCCACACAAAATATAAGTGGTACACTCAAAATAATGCAATTAAAATGAAAATATACCTAAATGCAATTATCTAAATGCAAAAAATTGATAAAATGGATTGATTATTTCTGCCAAACCTAAGAAATGTGAAGTGTTTGAAAACACAGTGTGATATGCAGAAATGAACTAGAAACATGCACAAATGAAAAAAAAACTTAATGAAACTAAATTGAGTGGAATTGGAAGTTGAATGCAGATGCTGGAGGGTTCTAGAATGTTTCAAAATTCACTATTGATGGCCACTAGGACTCATTTGCCACTGATGGTGAATCAGTCCAGGTTCTAGTAAATTCTACTAAAACAGGTTTCAAGATGTCAGGAACTGAAAACCTCATAAACCACTTTCTCCAGCCTAGCAGTGTGACTCATTCACCACTGATGGAAAATCAGTCCACCTACAAAAATCTACAAATTCTAAAGTCAACTCTATGGGTCCAGATCTATACTTGTCTTCTTGTCGGGTTGACGGATTCAAATTTGTAGAGAATGGGCTGAATGATGTCTCCAAGCTTAAATTAGGTCTATGTTGACTTGAATATATTTGATGACTTGTTGAACACTTTTTTAAACTTATCTCTTTGAAAAATCTGCCTATAAGACCTGCAAACACACATGCAAAGAGGGGGGAAATGGTTAAGGGTTAGAGGATAGGGGTTCGCCTTTGTCAAACCCCACTTTGGTAATCAAACCCTTGATAAAGAAATGAAATGAGAAAGCAATGATAGACAAACCCTTGTTAAAATAGAAGATATATCAATGACTACTTTAAGATGTGATAATTACTTGATAGAATGATGTAAGATGCTTTAATGAGTGAATGCTTGAATGAGATTGTTCGGGGGTGTTAAAATGGATAGAAAAGCACTTATTTATACACACTTATGCCCTAATTTCCTGAAAATACAACATCACAGGTCAACCTAAGGTCTTATTGAATAAAAACCTGAAAGAAATGTGAAATTATTTTGAATTTTGTGCCAAGAGGGACTCATTTGCCACCCAAGGTGAATGGGTTCCACTCAAGGCATGTGATGGGCAAGGTCGTTGATGTCACAACTTGCATCATTTAATTAATTCTTTTATTGAATCAGGTGTGTCTCAGAGCAATATGTGATAAGGATAGTTGTCACAGATTCTTTTTGGGGGGTTTTCACTGTAAACAGCGACTTCAAGTATCGTTTTGCCTACTTTAGGAGCTTTCAAGAGCTAAACTGTAGCAACTGATTCCTAAGATTTAAATCTATTTTAACTCCTAATTTAAAATTCTGCTGACTTTATTAACTTTGATTTTGATTTAGACCAATTCATGGAGATAATTAATGATTACTTTAATCCTTAATCTAAAATGCAGAATTCCAAATTAATTCTATTTTGCTTTAAAAGAAATCCATAACTTAATTGTTGGAAAGTAAATGCTAATTTAAGAGCATAAATGAATTGCAGGAAAATGACGATTATTCTAAAAAACATAAAGACTAATCTCCATGAACAGATTCTGAACAGACTTCAACTCCATCTTTCCATAAATTCCTAACATTGCTTTAATGAAGCTTAACAAACAAACGTTAATTCTAACTGATTCAGATGGCATCTAAACCTAATTTATAAAAGAAACTTGTTCAGCAATTCTAATGGTTCAATTTAACATTTCTAATAAACAAATGTAAGCATTCAAACTATTCAATATTAACCATAATAAACTAAAACTTCGAAACGCAATTGTAAACATAAGTGATTATCTAATCTTAACATTTACCAAGATAGAAGATGATTTTAACGATTGAACAATTCAAAATTAGTTTCTACTACAGATTTAATATTAATGAATCAGAAAATAACAACACTTAACAAAAATACCATAAGATCATTCCAAAGGTTGAGTGGGCCCTGCTCTTCCTCAAGTAAGATCCTTCAACATAGGGAATTAATTAACTTCTTGCTTCCTTTCTCATTGATCAAAGGTAGAATGCAGAACAATGTATTGCTTTGTGATTACAGAAAAATTCTAATTGTAAATGATCTAACTCCTAACTAAGACTGAAATGTGGATATTTATAAAATATCCTTATTAGCTTCTAACATGGCGCTAACTACCAAAACTTAAGGCGACTAACTACAGATTCAAAATGAAACTAAAAATAGAATTGATGTTGACTGAAGGAGGACTATGCCAAAACTACACCAAATTAGCACTGGAAGTAAAAGTTCCTCAACCAACTATGAAGAAGTCAATTTAGACTTGGAGTGACTCATCATCCAACAAGGCCTATCTATGGCGTAGTCATTCCTCATGATTAGATAGAGAATTTAATCGTCTCATCAACCTTTAAGATACCCTGTTAAAAACCCTTATAAAAAGGACAAGAATCATGGTAATAAAGAAAAATCCAGCATAATCATCTCATCCAAAGTCATCATAAAGCAACACATTTAACATAAGTTATCACTTCCAAAATATCTGCTAATTTAGCTAAATATAAATTAAAATAAGCAAATATGTTAATCTATTGTATGTCGCCAGTTATGTCAATTAACAATAAAAACAAGTCTTTTTAAACATAAAAAGACTTAAATGAAAGTATTTAATATCTCCCATCATTTTCTCCCCAACTTTCTTTGGACCATGTCCTCATGGTTCATCATCCAAAACTACAGTGTTCTCTCTCTCTGTGTTTAGTGCTTCCATCCAAATGCAACAGTCAGAAACACCCTCTTTGTACTGCTCTGGCAATCTGGTATTAAGTGCATAGCCATAGTTTTCTCTTAAGTTTTCAAACCACATCCTCATTACTGGAGCTAGCACATTTTTTGTTTCCTTTAGCTTTGGTGTTGGCATTATGAATCTCATGCCTATCCAAAATTCTTTCTGCTATTGGATTAGAGTGATGACATGTCTGACTCTAACTAAACTCCAACTGATATTATTCAGACTAATTGGCTCCCTTCTCCTGACTGATTCTAGAATAATTTGGTACCTCTCTTCACAGGACTGTAGTGCTAATGGCGGGAGTGTTGCTTCCACATTCTGGAATGATGCAATGCTATCAAACAAATTTGAAACATAGAGGGGATTAACATCATTTAACCTAACAATTGATCTTACAACTTTGATATATAATTCAACATGGGGATTTTCAGGTCTCATTGGCAATCCATATTTTCTTTGAGCTTCTTTGTACTTATTTATTCTATTTGACCAATCCACCTGGTTTTGCATTAAAGAAACAAATGACCTAATCTGAAGCTCACCAACATATATATTCAACATTGTGTCATCATTATCTCCCATTAAAAACCCATGTTGGTAGAATTCACACATTAAATTATGGATGTCAGGATGGTTGTTGAAGTAATCTCTAAGGAAATCATGATCTTCATTGTAATCCAGACTCCTTCCCATAATTAATTGATTTATTTTCCATTCTAAAAACTTTTCTCTAAGAAACAAAGAATATGTTATAGCCGGTCTTCTCATGGAAAGCATGGCGGAACTGACTTCTGCCACCTATTCAAGTCTTTTCTCAATCTCATTCTTTTCTTTTTCTAAATTTTGTATTTTCTCTTTCAACACTTTGTTTTCCTTCTTATATTTGAAAACTGCCAAAGAACGGTATTGAGGCTGAACTGGAGTTGGTTGCATAGGAGGAGTGGAAGGAATATGAGGGACAACAGACGATAATGCAAGCCTTCGTGGAGCGGAGGAAGTAGAGGCTTCATGTGCATAGAACTGCATGGATTGTTGCTTTAATTCTTCTTCTTTCCGTTGCAACTCTTCCTTCAATTTTGAAATTTCCTCAACACTTACTAATGCTTGCATACTGGCTTGTTGCAGGGCATCCTCTGTTTTACTTAACTGTTCTTTAATCCTTGCCTCATTTTGCTCAACTCTCCTTTCCATTGCTTTATTTTTGCATACTAATTGTTTCAATTCTTCTTCTTTTCTTCTTAATTTATCTTCAAAGAATTGCATATTTCTTCTTTCCTGTTCTAATTCGGCCTCTAGGCGGGACATTTTCATTATTCTCAGCAATTCCTCAGTCTCTAATTCTTCTGTATTCAATGTTTCTTGGGGTCCCTCTTCTTCAATTAAAGGTTCTTTCCCCTTCCTCTTCTCATGTTGTGGTGAAGGTATGGGGGATTTCATAGTCTCTTCTTGTTCAAATTCTTCAGAGGCCTCTTGCTCTTCAGATTGTGCGCCAAATTCTTCAACAGAGTTGGAGACTTCAAAAACAAGGTTATCTTCAGGAGTCAGCATTGGGTTTTCAAGGGGACTTTGAGGTCTCTCAGGAGATTGTACAAGGGTACAAATATCTTCATGTTTAGGGGATTTAACAGGGGTTTGACTTATAGGTGCCTCTTCAGGAGTGGACACAACAGTTTCAGTAGGCCTAGGGTTTTCCTCTTGTACTTCTTGTCTCCTTTTTGACCTAGTACAGATTACCCTAGATATCTCTGGAAATTTTCTTTTTCCCCTTTTCTTGGAAGATTCTCCTTCCTCCATTTTTGTCTTTTTGGCTGAGGGTCCCCTTGTGGGCCTCCCTTTTTGCTTTCCTATAGGTGCAAACAAAAATTCTAACCAGCCCTGCTTACCAGTTTCTTTTTTTAAGAAATAGTATTTAATTATCAAATGTATCAACCCCTGGTATTTCATAGAAGATTCCCCCTAGCTTTTACTCTCAAAATCATGGAAGAAATTTCTGAAATAAGAACGCTGGAAAATTTATCCTAGCTAAAGGTTTTGTTTGACCATACCTTAAATGTAGTAAAAACTGCATTCTTGGACCCAATATTGTACCATACTGCCCATCGCAAGTGAAGAACTTCATAAGCCAAGCCTAATTCAATCCTCCATAGCTTTCCTTCATTTGAATTCCATAAATTTCACTTATAATTTTTGGTGTGACTTCTATTACTTCTCCCCTTACCCTTGTGACATTTATGTTGAAGTTTGTCACAAATTCCCTAACCATTTCTTGTTGAAAGCCTTCATACTACATCACAAAATTTAGCCACCCAACTTCTTCAAACAATCTTTTGGTCTTTGAATCAAGATTGAAGTTCTCTGGTTCATAATTTCTCTTATTCCCCATCTTTCTCTGTCAAAAATGGCATTTGTTACACATGTCATCATGTACTTGGGAGTATTTTGAAATGACAACCAAATCATGAAGAGATTTGTTGTCCTCGACTAACATCATCCATGTCACACCATTCCTTATTCTAACAATCTTCTGCTTTTTGAAATGATTAAAAGTGGAATTATTGTTATCATTAAATTAACATTGTGGCAGAGATGTCAAGATTCATGAAAATTTACCTATTTTAAATTAGTCTAACTACCTTAGAAAATAATTTTGAAAACAATATTCACATTAAATGCACACCTTAATTTATTTTGAGCCTTTGAGTTCTTCAGGATCCTTAAGGAGTTCATTAGAAGTCTTCAGGAGCTCTCAGGAGCTTGGAATTTCAGGAGCTTCAAGCAAAGAAGGAGTCTTCAGCCTTCAAGATCTGTGAGCCTTCAAGAGCTTGGTAAAGTTAACTTAGATAGGATCCGGCCATTTCTGAAGCTACCATCAAATTTTAATTTTTTCCCAAAGTAAACCATTTGTTGGTTTTCAATTTACTTCCATTTTTCTCAAGGTAAACCGCCAATTGCTAGTTTTCAATTTACCTTTTTTATTTGTTCCTTCTTGAAAGGTTCAAAGATCTTCTCTCATGGAATAGATATCTTCCATGAGAAAATGTTTAATTTTGTGTTGCACTTCATCTAGAAATTCCTCCTTTGTTGTTGGATTATGGTAAGTTTTCAGTCGATGACCATTAACTAACATGACTCTTTTCTCCCCATCAGTCGAAACTAATTGGACAACTCCATTCTCAAACACTTGTTGTATCTCATAAGGTCCCAAAATGACCGATAATGCGTCCACCTACCACTGCTTTATTCATTAGATATCTAATTGCAGCATGGTCTGTATGTACTTAGATTTTATAGCCTGTAATATAATGTCTGAATTTATTTATTGCATATACTACAACTAAAAATTCCTTTTCTATTGTTGTGTAGTTCCTTTCATCAGGATTTAAGTTTTTGCTAACATAGTAAATTGCATGCATGGCATCATTTTCATCTTTTTTTCCTAATACTGCACCAATGGCCAAATTAGATGCATCTGCATGTATGCGAAAAGGCTCTCCCCAAATTGGTCCTTTGATAATGGGTGAAGTTGTCACAGCCATCTTAATTGTTTCAAAGGATTTTTGACAATCGTCTGTCCATACAAATTCTTCTTCTTTTTTGAGCAGGGTGAATAGCAGTGATGCTATTTTACTAAATCCTTCTATAAATCTTCTGTAATACCCTACATTCCCAAGAAAACTTCTTACTCCAGTTTGGTTCTTAGGGATTTCAATGTTCTGTATGATCTCAACTTTCTTGGGATCAACCTTTATCCCCTCTTTTGAGATGTGATGTCCCAAAACAATTCCCTTTGTCATCATAATGGAACTTTTCTCATGATTGAGTGATAATCAATGATCTTTGCAACATTGTAAAACCTTTTCAAGGTTTTGTAATGCTTCATCATATGTTTTAGCATGGATTGTAAAGTCATCCATATAGATTTCTACACATGAAGTGGTGAAATCTGCAAATATTGCTAGTACCGCTCTTTGAAATATAGGAGGTGCATTACATAGTCCAAATAGTAAGACTATATATGCATACGTACCCCAAGGATAGGTAAAGGTAGTTTTGTCTTGATCTTCAAGGGCTACTTGGATTTGGTTATATCCACTAAAGCCATCAAGAAATGAGAAGTAGTTGTTGCTTGCTAGATTGTCTAGTACCTAGTCGATAAATGGCAATGGGAAATGGTCTTTTTTAGTGGCCTTGTTCAACTCTCTATAGTCTATGCAGACTCGCCATTTTCCATTTTTCTTTGGAACTATAACTAGTGGAGAGACCCACTGACTATCGGATATTGGGTATATAAATCCTACATTAAGCAACTTCTCAATTTCTTTTTTCACAATGTCACGAAGTACAGGATTAATTTGCCTTTTTCCTTGTCTTATTGGTCTAACATCTTCTATGTAGATGTGATGACTATAGATTGAAGGATGGACACCTCTCAGATCAGTATATTCCCAAGCAAATGCTTCAATGTGTTTTTCTAAAATTTCTTTCAATTTTTCCTCTTGCGTTGGGGATAAAGTTGAATTGATATGAAGGGGTTTATCTCCTGCTACTATGATCACCTTTATGTCTATTTTCAAATTTACTGATTCCTCAATAAGAGTATTCAGAGGACAACAATGTTGTTCATGTAATGTTGTTTAACACTTATCTTGCTCACTTTCTGAAATTGTCTCTTATTCTTCATATTCCTAGATATGTTCGGTTATGCTTACCATTGCTAATTCCACAATACCATCACCTTTCGAATCTAAATTGTCATCCACCCAAAGTTAAGTGTTTGTTTGAATTGATGGTTGTGCAGGTGGATAAAGTGACAATTCTTTTTGTTTTTGTCCATTAGTGATTATCATGCTTCCTGATCTACAGTCTATTAAGGCTATAGTGGTAGCCAACCATGGTCTGCCTAATATGATTGGGTATCCAGAATCTTTCCTTTAGGCTTTGAGAACCAAAAATTCAACTGGGTAATCCCATGTATCAATTGTGACCATGATTTCTTCTATAATACCTTCTGGTTTTGTAGTTGATTGATCAGCTAACTGCAGAACAGTTGTTGTTAGTTGAATTGTTGTCATTCCTAGCTTGTCAACTGTATCAGATGTAATGACATTTATGGCAGCTCCTAAGTCAATCAAGACATTTGGTATTTCAATTCCATTTATACTCAGTGCTATGATAGGGCTACCATGATCATTATATTTTTATGGAAGCATTCTTCCTTATAACACATCAGTAAGTTTAGTCCCCACTTGAATTGTTGAAGGCATTTTCTTTTTCCTTCCTGGTGTCTTCATGCAAAGGGATTTTACTAACTGATTGACCTCTGGTATATCCTTGATTGCCTGTAGTAGAGGTATCTCTATGTTAATCTTTTTCAACTCTCTAAGAAGTTGTGAATTGATTACATTCATGTAGGGAGGGGAAGAGGTTTGAGGAATAGTTTTCTCTTCGTGCAATCTCTCAAGATAGGGAGCTTGTTCGACCATTTTTTCTTCTTCCAACAATTGTTCTTTGTTTTCTTCCTCTCTCTCTGGAATTTTCTTGGTTGGTGTAGTTTGCACATTTTGACTTTGTAACTGAATGTCAGTAACATCTACTACATTTAAATTTGGGTTATTTGTATCATTTCGTGTGTTTTTTGGATTGGAAACTGGTTGAGTTGGAATTTGGGGTTGATTCACTTGATCATTGGAAGCATTAGGGGTATTAAGGGTCGGAGGTGTTTGTACCCATGGTTGTTTTTGTCCCTGATTCTACCATGGTTGGAATTGGTTTTGATTCTGCTGCCATGAGGATTGATTTGCTTGACATTGTGGTTGTTGGTTAGACTACCACTGGGATTGGCTTCATTGGGGATTCATCCACTCTGGTTTCCCCCAATATGTAGGTGGGGGTTGTGGCTGATATTGGGGGATCCGTTGATTTTGGTTCTGCCATGGATTTTGATTCCAGTTTAATTGTGAACCATATTATCTTTGATTTGTGTTATACCCTTTGTTCTAAGGTCTTTGGCTGACATAATTGAGTTCTTCCTCGATTACTGGTGATTTCTTGATATTATTCTTTATTCCCGCTAGAAGATTGTAAGAACTAGTCGGGTGTGATTTTTCACAAATCTCACAAATTTCAATTTGATTTAATGGGCATTCCCTCAAAAGGTGTTTTCCCCTACATTTGGAACAATAAATTGACAATAGTTTAGTGGTCCTCTTTTCTCCTTGCATGTTAAGATGTAGTAGCAGATTAGTCTTCATGTTTTCCAATTCTTCCATTACTTTGGATACATCAGTGGTGTGAGTCTTGTTCCTCCTAGAGTTTCTAGTCCCCACTCTAGTTCTAGAGTAGTTTCTATAGATCTCCACAATGTCATCCAAGGAAAGCTTATTAATGTCTCCCTTTCCCATCAGGTTCAAGGATTCTCTAGACTCATCTTTAATCCCTCTCAGGAAAATTGTCTTGTTGATTTCGTCATCCAGCCCATTAGTGCACCTTTTATGTACAAATTGAAATCTATCAGTATAGTCTTCTATACTTTTGTCTTCCAATTGCTTTATGTGAAACAGTTCTTCCTTTCTATCTCTCACTTGATAGTAATCCTAGTATTTGTCCAAGAATTCAATCTCCATCTGCTGCCACGTCCTAATTGTTCTTGACCTTAAACCCATAAACCATCTTAAAGCCGATTCTTTCAAAGTTGAAGGAAACAGCTTCAACTTCTGATTATCAATTGAATAATCATAGGTTTGGCATAAGATTTTGAATTCAAATAGGAATTGATCAGGGTCTTCTGCATTTTTTCCCCTAAATGTTGGAAGAACTGAGGGAAAAAAAAATTTCATAGGGGGTTCATCAAGCTATCTTTCAAGATTGATAGGATTTGAAAAGGTTCTATTTGTTGGTGGACATACCGGTTGATCACCCATTTCTTCTCTTGGAATTGGGTTTATGTTCTCTTCTTGATTTTCAATAGGGTTTTCCTGATTAATTTCTTGATTTTCAATCTAGTATTGTTGGATATCCTCTTGATTAAAATCAAGATTTCTTCTAATGTCAATGTTTCATGGAAGAAACCTTACGAGTTGGTCTCTGCTTCGTCTCATCCACAATTTTAGATCTCTCTTCCCTATCAACACTAAGGCTTCACACTAAATAGCCAAATAATTTAAGTATCCCCGGAAACGGTGCCAAAAATGATGGGAAAGGTCGTCGATGTCACAACTTGCATCATTTAATTAATTCTTTTATCGAATCAGGTGTGTCTCAGAGCAATACGCGATAAGGATAGTTGTCACGGATTCTTTTTGGGGGTTTGCACTATAAACAGCGACTTCAGGTATCATTTTTCCTACTTCAAGAGCTTTCAGGAGCTCTTGGGGGCTCTTCAAGAGCTTTCAGGAGCTAAACTATAGCGACTGATTCCTAATATTTAAATCTACTTTAACTTCTAATTTAAAATTCTACTGACTTAATTCTGACTTTATTGACTTTGATTTAGACCAATTCATGGAGACAATTAATGATTACTTTAATCCCTAATCTAAAATACGAAATTCCAAATTAATTCTATTTTGCTTTAAAAGAAATCCATAACTTAATTGCTGGAAAGTAAATGCTAATTTAAGAGCAAGAATGAATTGCAGGAAAATGACGATTATTATAAAAAGCATAAAGACTAATCTCCATGAATAGATCCTGAACAGACTTCAACTCCATCTTTCCATAAATTCCTAACTCCATCTTTCCATAAATTCCTAACATTGTTTTAATGAAGCTTAACAAACAAACGTTAATTCTAACTGATTCAAATGACATCTAAACCTAATTTATAAAAGAAAATTGTTCAACAATTCTAATGGTTCAATTTAACATTTCTATTAAACAAATCTAAACATTTGAACTATTCGATCTTAACCATAATAAACTGAAACTTCGAAACACAATTGTAAACAAAAGTGATTATCTGATCTTAACATTTACCAAGATAGAAGATGATTTTAACGATTGAACAATTCAAAATCAATTTCTACTACAAATTTAATATTAATAAATTAGAAAATAACAACACTTAACAAAAATACCATAAGATCGTTCCAAAGGTTGAGCGGGCCCTGCTCTTCCTCAGGTAAGATCCTTCAACATAGTGAATTAATTAACTTCTTGCTTCCTTTCTCATTGATCAAAAGTAAAACGTAGAACAAAGTATTGCTTGTGATTACATAAATTCTAATTGCAAATTATCTAACTCCTAACTAAGATCGAAATGTGGATATTTACAAAATATCCTTATTAGCTTCTAACATGGTGCTAACTGCCAAAACTTAAAACTAAATTTTGGGATGTTTTATTTTCATATTAATTGGATTAGGATTTAGATGCATAAAGGAGAGGGAAAAACAAGAAATTGAACAAGAGAATTATATTTTGAATGTGAGAAATGTAATAAAAAAATTGAATTGGTGAGATAGTGTTTAAAGTGACATAAAGATAATGAAATTTTTTTTAATGAATATACACTTTTCATCTCAACAATATTATTGAAAAACTCTCTCTTAAAATATAAGATATAAAATATCATTTTAATATAAAATTCCAAAAATGAATCTTTTATTTTTCCAAAATGTCTACCAGTATTATTACTTTGATTCAAACCAGTGAAGTATTCTCTCAACTCTGTTATCAAAACATTGTTGTCCTCCACTTTGATATAGACAACGAAAATTTTAGCTGGCCTTCCAAAATTTTGCAATTCAAGAATAATGTAATATTATAGGTGGCTAGCTTTTGTTTGGGACTTTACATTCTTATCTTGTGGAAAGTCTTTAAGTTTAACCCAGTTTGTGTGACTTTACACATGATCGGCACCCATTTTTAATAGTTTGTATATTGTTCCTTTCAAAAGTAATATATGAACCTATTTCATTAAAAAGTGTTGAAAAGATGTGTATGGATAGGTAACCCAATCATCAAGATCACTAATATAATAAAAATACTTATTTACTATTTCTCTATAAATACTGGCTGTCATATATCACCACCTTCACATCCAGTACATAGAACTTGTCCACACTGAACGATAAAGGTTATAGAGTAGTAAAATTTGTTTATTTACAGAAATTGAGACAAAGGGAGAGACCCCAAATGCTTATATATTTAAGTATTTATGACTATCACAGCTATTTCTATATTATATATATATCATTGAAAGTATCCACAGGTGCCCAGTCAATTTGTTTTACTATGCTTCTGAGCTTCGTCTAAGTTATCTTCTGCTATCTCCTTGTAGATATTAGTATTAGGAGTAATAATAGTTAAACTTCAATTCAGGAGCTCCATTGAAGCTTCATACCATATATTGCCTGCATAGGATTTGTATTGTCAGTATAAAAATAGAGAATCGACAAACTAATATTAATTAGAGTAAATGGAGCCCAATTAAAAACATTATTATAGAGGTTTAGATATAATCTATTCATGAGTATGCACAATATAATTATCACTTTGTTCTCCATTTTCTGCAATATCAATGAATCTGATATACACAAAACATTCATCAACATAGTGCATTTTTCCTAGCAGATGTTAAAGAGATTAATATCCCTAGTATCAGACTACTAGAAAAAAAATTTGATCCTAACACAGTAAATGAAGACCTTCATTTGCGGATTCTCTTTAATATCTTTAATATTTATAATGAAAAACCAAAGCAACATGGCCAAATAATAAGAGTGGACAGCCAAGAAAATGTAAAGATAGCCAATATTTATAATGAAAAACCAAAGTAACTTGGCCCAATAATGGACAGTCTCTGCCAACTTTGAGAAAATAGCCAAAGAGCTGAAGGACAATGTAAATGGGAATCCAAGGAGTTATTCTGAAGGGTTTGTATGGTCTACACAACACTGTCACCCACATTTCAAAACATTGCTGAATGATAGTAATAATTAAGATCTGAAATTTTCACAAAGCCAAAGTACTAACATTATCTTACAATGAAGAGACTTGTGATATAGGTAATCTATAGTGATGTTAAGACACTATACTTAACAGTTGAATATGTTCAGAAAACTTTGGAACCAAACCAATTTTTTTTTGGAAGAATACTCAGATTTTTAAATATGCATTATGACTTATAGCTATAATTGTAGAGTTAGAACATTTAAGTTAGTGAAAAAGTATAACATGCTTACTAAGAATTAAGTTTCTAAATATACCTGCTTTCCTCGTCTCCATAATTACTTGGAAAAATCAACCAGAAGATTTGTACTTGGGGGAAGGCACTTTGCCTGATTCAATGCAAGTCAGGTCATCTAACAGAATCTCATAATGCCTTTTTACTTCCTCAGGAGATTTCCCATCAACCATCGCAGCCACCTTTTGCCAACGGTCAGGAGTGTCTTTGTCATAGATGGCTATGGCCCTCTCAAACAATTTATTTTGCTTGGATGTCCAATTTGATGCAGTGCTCCCCCCAGATGAAGAACTTGCATGACTGGCCATGGTGCCGAACTCAAGCCTTCAGTCAAAGAAACTCGGGGCTGATTTAGATGGACAATATATTGCACTTATAATAGAACTTATAAAAGACAGAGGACCCCACTCGTCCAATTGGTCAAAACTAAAAGAATATTCAAAGCACTCCTAGAATACTACCAGCATCAAATCACCCAAATACTCTTAAGCTCCAGCAAGAAAGTAGTCACAGTACAATTACAGAAAAGAGTGGAGTGCCCAATTCTTTGAAATTGTACAGAAGCAAATACAAAGGTGAAGAACTCAATTCAAGTCTATACCCAGTGAGGAAATTCAGTAGAATATGAAAATCAAATGGGACCAGTAACGTCTGAAAGAAAAGACGTGGGATGAAATTCTCTGGAAAAGCTAGAGTTAAGGATGTTCTCAAGAGTCAAAACCAAGCAAATCGGAAGAGAAATCCAAATATTGAATGCAAGGACTAAAACTAAAGCAACACTATGAAAGTGGACTAATAAATGACACCAAAATGCTTAAAATGGCTTGACAGACAATAAAATTTTACACAAACTAAGGACAAACCCGGATGGATTGCTTACAAAACAGAGGTTGAAGCTTTGGTGGTTATTGGATATAGGGGAGGTGGGTGATGAGGATTGAGGCTATGCAGTTCAGCTTAGGTTGTATGACTATGCATTGGAGTGTCCCTATAAATAGAGGGGAGGTTAGGTTGTGTAATAATCGGCCACTTGTTGGAATCTTAACAGAGTACTGAAAAGAATAACAAATCCATGCAAGCCAGAAGATGAATATGACTAGTTATTCAGCAGAATCCATGAACAGGATTTCCCTTTATCAAGCACAAAGACTGAAAAATGCATAATGATAATAATTTTCCTATGAAAGTCATTGAATACATTGGATATCTGACAAATGCGTTTAGCAGCTTATAAACGGTTTCAATAGATTTAAATGTCATGAGAATTCATGGTTGGTTTTTTTGGTGTGAGGTCTGAAATTCATGGTATAAGGTATGTCACCCACTCATCCCAAAGATGTTGGAAATATTCTAATACTTTAGAAAGCCCTAGGCACACAATTTGTGTTGTGTACCTTTAGAATAATTGTGATATTTTTCAGCTGGAAATATGATACTACTTTACACTTGCACAAGCACAATACTTGTGTTTCCGTACCAGCTACTCCTAAGCTACTTGTTTTGAAAGCACACTGCTTTCTAACCTGGACAATTTTGTTATATCTGGGACCATAATGGTTGGCACACAACAGTCATGACTAGTTGAGAGTGTTAAATATTATATTCATTGTACAGATATATTGGCTGATCTCACTTTTACCAGTCACAATGTTCTGGATACACACGGAATGTTTTTAGGGAGTAATAATGTGTGAGTACTTCCCATAACATTACTTCCATTGAACGAAAGATCTCTGGCCATCATTATCATCCTTTATTCTGTTATCCTGGTCAATGACAATCTTACCCGCCTTACAGAATATATTTCTCTGTTCTCTTTTTCAATCAGGCATCCAGAACACTGTATCATGAGTCAGAAAGAATGTATTTTCTTTTCATATTAGTTCACTTTCTAGGTTGCCAATTGTCTAAGGCAGGTTTGGCTGTAGACTAAAAGATGCCATTACTAATGTCTTGATTATCCTTAACAAATCTGGGTTGTTGTAAGAGTATATTTGAGCCGTTTTGAATTAGAAAAACTTAAGCAAACTTCTTAATATTAATTATCCTATCTAAAGAAATAAAAGTTATCCACTGCAACACAGATCTCCATTCTGATTTGACCCATCAATTGCAGCGACTATACCCCTAGCATATGGGAGTGAATCTGACTGTTGCATGTGGGAAAATTGGTCTGCTGCATAATTTCCTCTAAGCAATAAAGTGTAAGACAGGGTGATTCTGTGGATATCAATATGTATGTTGTCTATATGCAGTATCTCAGTATATCAGTAATCTTGAATTAAGATGTTATGGTATAGGTATCCGTAAAGGTATCAAAACTGGACATTTATATGTGATTTGATTTAAACAGTACACTCTACATTTTGATTTGTTTAAATGAATCGTTTGAAATTACACTAATAGATGGACCCTATTATACTAAAAAAAACAACAAACACCTTACAAGATATTTTAGCATTCCAAAACACACTGGCCCCTTTCATCTCTGGCTTAAAACATTATTTAATATTCTGTGTCTAGCATCGAGGTGACCAATCTCAAAGGGAATAAATATCCATGGCCTGTGTATCTCATCATAGTAAAAGAACAACTTTTCCAAATAAATTTGAAACAAAGTGAAAAAGTACCAACAAACGATTAGATCCATTTGCCGACATAATAATGTTCTCCTTCCCTAGTTTCTGGCCAGACATAAAAGACCTCTAAAGTATATAATAGATAATATCCTTCACTATCTTAACAATTGAAGCAGACTTCATAGTCGCCACCCAATTGAGGGAATTGAATTTTAACAAATCTTTCTTAGAGAAAATTCCACGAGCAAAAATAATAAACAAATCCTTAGACAAACAGAAAGGCACTTCACTCAAATTTCCAAATATGACCAGACATTCCTATGGGTTATTTGAAATGACAATAAATTATGTCCCTCTCAGAATTGCCAATTTGTTGGTAGTTTTTAGTTCCCAGATGGTTCTTAAGATACTCTAAATAATAGACAAATCTTATGATCAACTATCTTAAGAGGCTAGCCAACAAACATGAAAAGATAGAACCATCCTTTCCTCCGCACTTTAGGCTCTGCAAGATGTAGGAGGGTGATCCTATACAATATTTCTTAAAGCAGACATGTTCTCCCAAATTAGCCAAGAATTACAGATAAACATATAT
>VDFB02159875.1:0-13368 GCA_007258455.2 Sequoia sempervirens
CTACATGTCTCGCTTTCCTCTTCTCTTCTTGAATTTCCCTCGCTCGAGGAAGAAAAATATGAAAAATACCTATTTGGTGGTACCTGCACTCATAAGGATGTTGGAGGAAGTTCTTTCATGGTGATGTGATCCCAAGGTATGGGGTTGGAGGATTAAAAACCAAGGTTGTCACTACTAGTCAAATGCATGTGGAGGTAACAATAGTTGTGAATGTATCAATAAACCTTGTAAGGGTCTGATGATCAGAGATCACTTGGTAAGCATGGGAATGGTTTGTAGGGTCACCAACCTTGTGTTTTGAAGCCTTGGGTTTTGGGAACATCTAGAGGAGTCATTGTCTTGTTTCTTGGAGATTGATTGGGTTAGTTGGTGGAAGGTTTCTATTACTTTTTGTACCTGTCTATGAAATTTTTTGGACCACCTTCCTTGAAGACAATAGTCCCTCTGAGGTAGTAATGGTGTTTGGTTAGTTAGTCTATGAATTTTTTTGGACCACCTTTGATGTGAAATAGCCCCTCGTGCAACCATCCTTTCAGTCTATTTCTAAATGGACGGACCCCTTGCCTTTAAAGATTAAGCTCCATAGGTTTCTACCCCTATGGTTTTTTGGGTCCCCCAAATAAAATAATAAAAGATGGGCCCTACTCAAAAAGAACCCCAAAATATATCAGAGTTTGTTTCTTTCTTAACAATCCCATTAAAGAGGCTAATTGGGTCCCTCCCTATCCAACATTCCTTCACCATTTTCCAGACACCCACAACATCTTCGAACCATTTATACTCTTCTGGAACTTGAAAAAAAAAGTCCACTTTCATTAGTGTTCTCTTTCGGGCTTTCCCTAGTGCTGGCATATGTACTATTCTTTTGGAGGTTTTGTCGAGTCAGTGAAATATTCAGAAGTTTTTAATGGCTCCTTGTCTTTTTTTCATCTCTTGTACTGGTGCAGGAGCACCTTGGCATAATTAGGCCTCTATGAAGCAATGTTTTGAAATTTGATTCAATGTTATTGTTCCTACTTTGTAAATCATGTTATTAGAGTCATGTTTCATATATTTGAGGTCATGTTGAGGTCATTTGGTGTTTATTAAGTCCAAAAGTGCAAAAATGAAAACAATGTAAAAAGTTGTCAACTTAATCAAAAAGGCAATATTAAGAGAGGAAGAGTCATTAGGGTCGGTTAGAGGTAGTTAGAAGGCTAAAATTCAGTTGGTTTTCCTTTAAAAAGGCTCTTGTATCTTTTAGAAATTTGAGGGTGGTTGAATAAAGAATAAGTTCAAGGAAAATCTCTGATTTTTAATCATTTTTCTTCAGAAATCTTGCATTTCCAAGCATTGTACATAATTGTACGGCCTTGAAGGCATGGTAGAATGGTTGGATATGGTAATAATCTCAATCACCTTTCTGTTACATCAAAGTTCATGCATTTTAGTTAAGATTTGTGTGAGTTATTATGGATTTACTTCAGACTGCTAAAACCCTCAGGGTAAGCAGAGACAAAAATAATTATGTTTCTCCTTTATTAATTTGTGGAATCTTCTAGTTTCTTGTGAGATTATCCTACTATGAATGTTCTTTAATGTTTCAGTGGATTTAGGGAAAAATCATAAAGATAAGATGCGAGGGAATGAAGTTTCTTGACTAAACAACTGTGTGTACAGTCTGTGAATAAAGTAATTATGAAGGTTAAGCCCTTAGGGTTTTGTGAAAATACTTTGTAAACGGACTTTGATGCTTTGAAGAACATATACCAGTCAAACTAAACATGTCCCAATCACTAGACAAGTGTACTTTGGTCAGGAGTTAGTAAAGCAACAAACCCTTATGCAAATCAGACCTAATTAGGCCTAAATCTATCTGAGACAACAATATTTGAAGCTTGTGTTGTAAAAGTTTTGATACCCATTTTGAATATGTTTTAGATCTTCAAGGAGGACATTGAAAAGTGTGGATAGACTTGTGTAATAGTGCTTAGATTGTGAATAAAGCCCTGACAAATAGGTTGGCAGACCTACAAGCATTGTAAACGAGGTATGATGGAACCAGTGACAGTAAGAACTTTAAGGGATTTTGATGATTAAGTGTGAGTTCTTGGTTGTTTTGGTTAAGAGATTACCAAGGTATAATTTGATCTCATTTGATATAAGGTTTGGTGTAAGCATGAAGTTAAAAAGTCCATTGCTTTGACTGATATGTCTAATAATAGCCCTATTTTGGAGACTAAAATGAAAGTACAGTATATGATTTTCTTAAATTGTCAAGAATAAAGGATGGGATATGGTTTACATTTGTTTGAAGTGAAATGGAATGGAAATTGTGTGGTCTATATTAGCCTAAATACTATTTTGGGTCAGATTACTTTATGTTGAGTTGAAATTGTGAAGTTTAGGACAGTCATAAAGAGAGTTAATGGTAAAATGAAAGGGCATACTGGGTAATTGTTTTTTTTTATCAAGATGAAGTTGATTAAGGTGTTTGAAGGTCTGGTAATGGTTTGGAACTCTAAATCAAAAGTTGAGTGTTTGTGTTGAGTTTTGTGAAGGGAAATATAGTTGAATAAGTGTGTCAAAAGAAGGAAAGTTCAAGATTGTTTGTGACTTGTCAAATGAGATTGTGTGAGTTTGTTTCCTTCCTCTAACTTTACATCATGTACTTCTATACGTTCTCTTATGGACAGGAACTAGGCATTTTTCATTGCACTCACAGACCATGTATTGTTTTTATTCCCTTCGATCATTTGTGGACCTCAATATGTAAATTTATTTCATCGAAGTTTAGAAATTTGAACCCTAGTGAACTTCGTGTGTTGTTATGTGATGAGAATTCCTTTTAATCTTATAGTAGAAAAAATATGCTAAGACAGATACAAAAACTGCAGTTCACAGGCCAAAAATGGCCACCCAACTACTTGAACATCTCAAAGCTTGGTTGTTCAAACTAACCAGACACCAATACTAGGTAGTACTTGGGTTTTTGAATGGGAGATTGGCTCGAATTGACCAAAATATATCATGTAACACCTTGATGGGAACAAACAGAGTCTAAATCACTATACTTGCAACAAGATTTCTAAATGTGGGGGGAAAATCACTTATAGTCATTGTCCTTTAGTCGATTTTCCCTTTCTGAGTGCCCTCACCTCTCGCTCTAGCTTTCCTCCTACCAAATGGTTCCTAGTCTTCCTCCTCAACTCAATGGCCTTGCAACACTTGTCCAGTGAAGTCTCACAACTCTCCATTCAGTGGTTGGATGCAGTGGTTCTCAGTGCAACTCTCCAATTAGGGTCTTGGTGTAGTATGCTATGTCATGCTCCTGCACGCGTGGGGCCAAAATTCAAATATATATTTTATATATATGCTATGTCAACATATAAGTTATATAAAAAATATATATGCAATGTCAACATATAAGTTATATAAAAAATATATATGCTATGTCAACATATAGTTTATTTTATTTTCTACAAAATATAATTTTTGTATGGTGGCTTGTTGAGCTTATATAGTTGGTTTTCTCTTTCTTTATAATTTTTGATGATTTATTTCCTATGACATGATTGAATATTATCTACAGTCCCAGTGATTGTTAGAAAGGATTATGATATGTGATGTTTAATCATGATGGATGTCTAAGAATTAGTGATTGAAATACTACTTGACTAAAGATTGAGCTATCTGATATTTTGTCATTTAAACATCATGGAAGAAATGCTTGCAATCAATGTCTTATTAATGTAGCCTACAAGGTTTCTTTTCCTAGTTTTTTTTTTGTCGTATTCTTGTTATGACTTATTTTTTTACATTGGTCTATTACAATAATGGGGAGCATATCTAGTGAATCAATTCTTTCAGTCTCTTTGATTCTTATCCTTGTGCATAACGAGTTTTCTTCTATCCTATGATTCATTGATTGTTGGTTTAAAAAACTCATTACAACTAACATGGATATGAATTATGATGTGGGTGAAGGGATTATTTGAATTAGCAGAAGGAATGGTTTAGGAAGGTACTTCTTAAATCCCAAATGAGTCATTTTCTTGTCATGGAATGTGTTAAGAGAATTTGAAATTAATATATTCAATCTAGAACAATATTGACACATCTAAGAAAGCATGCTTAAAGGCACTTAGGAGGAACTAGAAAGTGAAGGTGTGCAATGCACCTATGATCTAATGGGAGACTTGGAGTCTCATTCTACTTCTGAGGAGTCAACTGAACAAGATCCTAAGGGTAAGGGCAAGGTGAGCTCTCCTTTTAAAATCAAGATTAAGGATGCTCAAGTAGAGGAAGTACAAGAGGTGGCAAAACAAAGAAAGCCTATTGCCAAGAAAAGGGGGCATGCTTCAAAGACTAAGAACCCAAAAAAAGATGAAGTTGAAAAGGAAGACAAAGAGGTTAGTGCTTTTGTGCCCAAAAGGAAAAAGATAGTAAGAATGTCATAGAAGGAAAAGGGAAGCTCCAAGGCAGGAGAGGAAGTTGGCCCACCTGTGATAAATGTAGAAAGCTCAGGAGAAAGAACATAGGTATATACCAAGAAATATAGAACTCCTTCTCCTAAGGACAGTGTGCCAAGAAAGGATTCCCCTCCAATCGCTCCTCTTCCAGAACAACATGATAATGTTCCTCCTTCCCATTAAGCTCACGATAAACTAGGTGAATCCAAGGAATAAGAAGGTCACCAAGATACAAAAGGAGAAGAATTTCAAGAGGGTGAGCTCTTTAGTGCTGAGGTAGAAATAGAGAGGGTTTTGCAGTCTCCCCTGGTTACATATGATGATTCACCTGTTAGAACTGAAGAAGTTAGACCTCCTTAGAGAGAGGAAGTACCAGTTAAGACTCCATCACCGGTGCATGAAGAAGAAGAGCATTATAAAGAAAAGGAGGATAAAGCTGAGGAGATTCCTGAGAAGCAGGATTTGAATGAGGATACACCCAAGGATCAACAAGATGAAGTTAGGCAGAGTAAAATACAGTCAGAATCCATTGTCCCAGGCTAGTTAGATAGGGAGTTAAAGAGCAAACAAATTGTTGTGGATGACACCTCTCCCAATTGGGATGAGCTGTTGGCAAACATAGGAAAAGGTAATGGAAAGAAGAAAGCTAGGGTTGTCTCCAGGATTGAGAGAGATGAGGCCAACAACAGGGTAGTCCACATTGCTACTCCTGCTTCAGACAAGAACAAAGATGATGTAACTGAAAGTGATTACAATGTATAGACCATCAACCTTGGGCCTACTTCTATGGAGTAGGATATTGAAGATTATGAAGGCTATAGTGTAGTGATCTTGGGTAGGTTGAGGAAAGAAGTGCAGACTAAGCAAGAACTGAAGAAGGAGAATGAGAAATTAAAGAAGTACTTGCAAGACTTGATGAAGCCCTTGCAATCTATTAGCTCCTTATATTCTGCTACGAGTTTCCTACCACAAGAGACCATAACAGAGATGGAGAGGATGAAGACAACTACTCTTGCCACAATGAACTGGTTACAGGGGGTGCAAATTAAGGGAGCTAATGCTATCAAAGACATCCTTTCAATCAGAGGAGATGGAATGAGGTCAATAAATTGGTTGAAAGATGTATTAGCTCAAGATAAGGAAGATACAGATCTCCTGCTACAAAAGACCAAGAACATCATGGAGTATACTGAAGATAAGTTGGTGAGTGATGGAATTCTTCCTTCCTCCAGGGTTGCAAAACCTTGGGAATGGTTTGAAGCTTTGCAAATAAGGCAAAAGGTTTTGAAGAAGGTATATAAGCAGAGGAGGAAAATTGAAGACACCCTGACTAATATCTATAATAAATGCATTTCCTTCTTTGAAGTGATGATAGGGAGAAAGAAGTTTGCACCAAAGAATTTGAGCTTAGAGCAGTTGAGAAAATGGTGGTGAGATGTATATTCTCCAATTAGTGAAGATCTAGTTACTGAACATCAGTTGGATGATGCAGCCACCTATATTGCAGTTATTGATAAATATCAAACCAGTAAGGTCGAGTGGGATAATTCGGTAGAATAGTTAAGAGAAAATATTAAATCTATTGAGAAGAGACTTAAGGTTTTACCTCTGCCACCTATAGTCGACTTGGACAGGGTACTTTTTATGGTGCATGATAGGGTGGAATGAAATAAAGATAAAGGGGGAAGCAGTTAATGCAAGGCTACATCAGAATTTGTGCTTCCCATTATTTCTCCTCTCCCTTCACATGCATTGGACCGAGTTTTGTTGGAGACCCCAGGCCGACCTAGATGGAGTGCTTGCATTTACTGCCCACTTTGTTTATTTTGAATTCTCCTTGGGCCGGCTTGTTTGTGGCCATTTTATTGTAAACCCTAACTAGGCCGACATATCTTGGGGGGTTTCTATTAATATGGCATTCTGCCTCATTTGTAAGGGCTAGATAGTTTTTTTTGGGAGCAAATTAAGCAGTAGAGCAAGAGTTAGAAGTTAGTTCATTTTTGAGCAAATGTTGTAACATAGAACACTGGAATTGTTGCTGTCATTGGGTGATTCAATACAATTGAAGACATTGTGCTTTTGGTGAATTCTCTTGTTTTGATTTATCTTGCATGGTTCTTGCTATTCTATCTTTTGAGATTGCTTGAGAAGTATTAGATATATGTTAAATTTAGAATTAGACATGATTCAATGGTGTTTATGGTTTGATGCTTGAAGTGTTTGCAACAATCCCTGGTCCACACTTTTTGCAGCTAGCTGATTATTGGTTGCTTTGCAAAGTTAGCCTAGACCTTATATTTATTGTGCTTAGTTCAATTGTGAAGGTTTATTCATTTCAATTGCAATAGGGTTGTTTTGGATGAATATTCATGATCTGAAAATCTTTAATACCATAGAAGATTGCACTATTTCTGTGAGATTGCAGATTCATCTAGGTCAAGCAGGGATTAGTTTTTGAGGGATTGGTCCATTTCAAGTGTTAATCATTTGCATTGTTAATCTTAGGGTTAGTGTTAAATTTAGGAATCTCTTTGAAACCTTATCTCTTTTGTTATTTCTTTTATCATTTGGGTTAAATCTAGGATTGGAAGTATCATCATATTACTAGATCTGATAAATTTAAAGATTCAGTATTTGCTTATAGTAAGGTCCCTTTGTGATTACCAACATTTTCACATTTATCACTGAGTTGTTTATGCATTGTCAAGACCTGACATTAGGGACCTTGGGGTTACCTCTTGAGGCTTTCCGATAGAGATTTACCTTTCAAGAGAGATAGAATATCACATTATGTCTAAGTTGTTGCTGTGCAGAAAACACCATCAACACTACTGATTCACCCCCCTCTCACTAAATTGTTGTGTTCCAACAGTAATTCATCGACATAATCTTCCGTTAGGGTGTGCATCATATCATGAAATTTTTGCAAGTTGTGTGCCCTTGGTCTCCTTGTATTGTACAGTGCTTGAGTTCATGACATGGCTTAATTGCCTTTCCCAAAAGGTTTCTATCCAAGCTTGACCATCGGTAGGTTGGTTCTTAGGAGGGTTGGTCCTAGTACCATTCTTAGAAGCCTTGACAACTTAAAAAATGTTAGCATATTTGTTCGAATGTAACTTAGTATGAGGAGAATTCAATTTTAGTGGTTTATACCCAAGCCCTTTGTTATTTGGTAATTTTCTAAGAAATATAGGCTCTGTCATTCCTTGTTTTTGTGATCCCAGCCACTGTGACCATCATAGCCTTTCTGCTTCATGATATCAAATCCTTTTCCATACTGTTCAATAGGTAATTGAGCATGTTTTTTGTCCTCTGCATCTTTTTAGATCCAAGTAGAGAGTTCTTCATCTATAGATTCATTTCCTAGTTCACCCTACTTAGTGAAGGTTGTAGGAGGTTGATACTAAATGATTACCTTACAAAATGTTTTAATATGGCGTGGCTTACTATAATATTTTGGTGAGGTTGGAATCTTACCAATACAGAATAAGTTCTCAATGGTATATTCACAACATCCATCATCACGGACCTATACCTTACTTTCAAGAAATGATACTAGTGGAGGTGAAGATTTGGATAATGATACCGGGTTGATATAATGAGATGAGATGGATGGTAAGGATTCCTTGTTAATAGGAAGTTGATGTTCAGGGGTCCCTTTCAAGTTCCTGTAATATTGGAATGAATCAGGATCACCTGATATGGTAATATTAGTTCTGTTATAAGGGAACTTCAATCATTGATGGTAGGTGGATGGAATGACCTTCATGGCGTGAATCCATGGGTGAACAAGGAGAAGGTTGTAAGGAAGGTCCAGGTCCAGTACGTGGAATACTATATCTTGAATAGCAGGATTGACTCTAATGGCAAGAATGATAACACCCTTTGAAGAGCACCCTGCATCATCATATGTTCTTATAATGATCCTTTTTGATAGTCTATACATGCTTTAGAGAAACCCCTTGTAGTAACTAGTTTTAGTGTACAAATATTTAATATTTCTCCACCATCTATTAAAGCTCATTTGATTTTATGCTTATTGATATTTACCTCAATATGTAAGGGATCATTATGATTAGGCTTTTGTGAAGTATAACCATATTTTGTGAAAGTGATGTGGTGAGTGGTAGCTAGAAACCCTATCATGGACTAAAATTGATTAATGTTTAGGTTTATGGGAATAGGAGAATACTATAAGGCTTTATCTAAGATAGCTTGTGCTTAGGGGATGTATGTAATAGTTTCGGAATTGAAATATGAGTAGGGGTTTTCCTTATATGGTCTAAAAGGTTATACTAATGTGTTGGTTGAGATCTTGAAGTGGCCCCTTGCAGAGTCACTTTGGATCGGTGGGTGGTAACCACACACTTAGGATTCTTGTTCTTTATGGAAATTGTAGAAATTTTGTTATCAATTGGCTGGATGTGGTTCATCTTGTATTCATAAGCAACATGGGTGTAATTGGCTTGGTCCTTGGTTCCCAAACTAGAGAATTTCCCCTCCCCATGATTGTGTAAAGGATCTTTGAAGATGGTATGGTTAGTGTTTGAATATCTTTATGGATTATCAATCGAAATGTCTCCCTATTCTATGAGGTCCTAAATAACATTCTTGAGTTTAAAACATGAAGAGGTTTTATTCCCTTTAGTTCTATGATACTCACATAAGTCATTATTGTTCCACCAAGATGGTTTAAATGGTACCGACTCATAGTGCCTTATTTTTAGGAGTTGTATAACGTTTTATTGTAACAATTTTCTTAAAAATGATTCAATAGATTCCCCTAAGGGTTTGTATTTTTGTCTTGGTTAATTGGTCCTCGGGGGACCATGCTGTGTCGCAATCTGAATTGTTTTTGTTGTTTGTTTATGATTTTGCAGTTGGGTATTATTATTTGATGTTGAAGGTACTTTAAGACTAATGGTGGGGTGTCCTTTTTTTATCACTTTAGCATCTACCACCCCATTGTTTGTCACATTCTTGTTTCTTGATCAAAACTTGTTTGTATCATTTGTTTTGCTTAGGTAATTGTTATTTTCTTTAAAGATTTTCACTAGCCATTTTTTGATGAGGGCTTTCTCAATAACCTCCTCGAATATGTTCGAGCAATGAATTTGTAGATGAAACATCACTTCTTTATTGAGATTTTCCATGAATATTTGTACTAATTGCTTCTCTAATATATGACATGGACATTTTCTAGCAAGGATTATCCACCTCTATAAGAATGAAGGGAATGTTTCTCCATCCTTTTGTTGATTTTTACATAGGTTGATTATGTTTATGCCATTTTTGATGTTATAAGAGAAATGTGCTACAAATTTATTTGTCAATTCACTCCATGTCATGATGCCAGGAGATAAGTGAGCAAATCATTCAAGTGCTTTCCCTCCAATACTTTGTGGAAAAAGTCACATTAAGTATGTGTGATCATAGGCGATGTCTAAGGAGACTCTGTGCAATTCTCTCACATGCTCTACATGATCTCCCTTCCCCTTATATTTCTCATATTTTGGTACAATGAAGTTTAGTGGGAAGGGTGACATGTATATGCTCCTGTCGAATGGATAAGGGCACAAGTCCTCAATTGAGTAGGTATTTTATTACTAGATACCTGTATGTTTGAAATTTGTTGGTGCAGGCTTTGTAGTTGTTGAGCTAAGATATCCATTGGCGATGGTGCAATGAGAGATGTGTTTATTTTTTGATAATGTGTTGGACCTTGTAAAGGGTTTGTGAATGGGTTCATGTTTTGATGATGTGAAGTGGAACCACACATGTTTTGGTTAAGTGTGGTAAAGTGTTTTTGTTGTATGGGTTGGGTATTTTTTTGGAAGCGAGTTGTAAATGTTGGATTCAGATTAGATTCTTGTTGCAGTGGAGGTCAATTGAAGTTAGATGTGAATATGGTATTGGGACTAGATTATTGTTTTTGTGGTGGTTGTCAGTTTAAATTTGGGTTGGATCCAAAGAATGTTAGATTCCAGGTCAATGGTGTGTTAGTGTTTTGTGAGGTGGAGGTTGTGTTTACCTGTGGCCCTAAAAACGAAGGGTTTGTCTTTTGAATTTTGTTTAGTTGATTTTGGCTTATGGTATTATGATTTACAGGTATTGTGTTGGTTGGTTGTTGTGTATTGAATTGTGTTCCGAATGTAGGTGTGGGAGGTATGTTAAAATCTATTGTATTATGCGAGATTTTCCCAAATGGCATGCTTGTATTCAACTATTGTGATGTGGTGTTGAGTGGTGGAGGTGTTGCGTTAACCACACCTTGTTCTTGAGATACTGTATTTTATTTTCTCCTATGATAGTGGAAATATCAAAGTCATCAGGGAGTCTAGCTCCATTTTGTGTAAGTGTTAAAAATTATTTGTTAGGGTTAGCTAATATAAGCTCTTCCAGCATTCACAATATCCTAGGATCTTATAATGCATCATCTATTTCTTCTTGCATTAGATTTTGTTCCATGTCATTCAAGATATAATAATCAAATGATGGTGTAGTTTTGGGTTGTGATGTGGATTGTTCATTTGAAGTAGACCCAAAGTGTATATCACTAGTGGGGTTATAGGTATGAACAATTGTAGGATCCATTTATTTTATTTTTCTTTGGGATCTTGTTTGGACCATAAAAGTTTTGTTGCTTTTTGAAATTGTGAAATTTTTAATTTTTTGGATTTTAAAATGTTTTTGTAATTTTTTGATTTTTTATGAATGCAATATGAGTATGAATTTAAGCTATTTTTGAGGTTTTTTGACTTTTGTAAGATGTTTGCAAATGCTATGATTTTAGATTTTTTGACTTTGATTATGAAAGGGATAAGTAACAAATTTTGAAGGACCAAGGTGATCAAATGAAGTACCTAAACCTCAAGAAGGATAAATGATTAAGATGATGGTTTGATATAACTAGAATCATGAGTTATAGGTCCTACTTGTTGATGAGAAGATGTGAGAGTAATGAGGTTTAAGAATTTCAAAAGGCAACTATGGACTGATCAATAATTTGTTTGTTTCCTAGTTTCACAATGTAAAGATGAAAATTTATGATGTGGATGATGGATTAATCTAGGGATGCAATATAAGCTAAGTAAAGTGGAAAAGTGCTAAAAATGCAAGACTAAACTAGAAACAACTCTATTTTTTGGTTTAAGGTTACTATGTAAAATTAGGTACGAGTTCTGTAATTTCAAAGATTAACCCTAATTTTTTAGTGTAAACAGATGCATTAGGGAATAAACATATGTGATATAGAACATACATAGATGTGATACAAGAAAGTAACAATTACATCATAAAAATGTAACAGATTCGTTACATAACTCAATAATTGCATGATAGTAACATTTGTGATGCAAATTTTGGACAAATGCAGTGTTTTGACTTTTCTAGGTTTTCTGAACACACTTGCATTGTAAAAATTTGATAGTTGCTATATAAAACATAGTTACAGTACAAAAAAGATAGATGTGGTGCACAAATTAATAGATGTGCCACACAAATTCTACAAATGTGTTGCAAAATACAAATGTGGCATAGGAGTTAACAGATACGGTGCTCTAGCTTTTTTCTAAAATATAGTTTTTCTAAGTGACTTTTCATGTTTGATTTTTCAAATTTGGACAGAAAACACTTGTAAAACACAAAAGACAGTAAGATCGCTATGACTATTTGACTCTTGGTAATAAGGTTTAAGGCCCAAAGGCCAATGGTGTCACTAGTAGATAAAAAACTGAAGATAATTGAAGACAAATATAACCTAATTAATCACATAGGAGTGTAAACTTGTTATACACCCATCTCACAGTTAAGTGATAAATACTCCACAAGATCAGATATAAGTACATTTTTTTATGAAAGCAGATAGTTAGACGTCCAGTGACATAGGCCCAATACATAATATGATCGCCTTATTTCTCTCCCTGAGAGGTTATAAATAACCAACCAAAATATTTCTCTCTACTTAAGGGAGGACATGGTGAGTAGCTTCAGGCATTGATAAGCCATGACTGAATGACTCCTAGGCTTCTAAAAACAAGGTGTTTATTAGGGGTATATTGTGAATAGAAAGCTCATCTATAATAGTTTGAGTTGTGAGGGGTCTCCTCTCCACTCATTACCTCCCTATCTCGACAGATTGAGGGTCATGGGTCTTGGATTCAAACAACGCTAGGTTTCCTTGAGGTAAAGCTTTAATTCTCCCCCCTTTATATAGCCTACCAAGAAACATGATTAAGATTAGAACTTGGGGTGATGAGGCCCCCAAGAAAGTCTCTCTACTATAATTAAATGGTTATAGTGTCACTTTTGATCCCCAAGATCATTCTCAGATGTCATGAGGGAGAGCATACACAAAAACACTACACCTCAAATAAACAACAAGACTACAAACTAATGACATTTAAGATTCCCAAGGTCCCACAAGGTGTGAGAGAAGAGCATATGTGTCACTAGCCTACCAAACACAAAATACAATCATTATTTTTAAGCCCAAAAAAAATTTGTTTAATACTCTAGAAAAATAAAAAAGATAACATTAAGTTTATAGTCTTCGACAAGCGAACCTACATCAAACTGAATAGTAATTTCGAAGTGTCTTTGTCATGCAAGTTGCAATGAAAGGCATTAGTAGTCTTAAAAGTATTTCCTTTTCCCAACGATTTCCACAAATATGAAGACAAATATTAGTAATTCGAAAACTTAAACTATTTGAATTAGAATGTAAGCAAAAACATAATATCAAAATTAAATTTTATACCTCTCTAACAAATGCATTACTACAGATGATTGGAATACATGAATATGATAGTTGTATCACAGGAAATAGATGATTGCAGTGCAAGAAGTAGACGATTGCAACACAGGAATCAGATGATTGCAGTGTAGAAATAGATGATTGTGGTGCAAGAATCAGATG
>VDFB02159876.1:0-22298 GCA_007258455.2 Sequoia sempervirens
TACTGCAAATTGGAGATCTTTTCTAGACATATCCACCTTAGCTTTCAACTTGTGAGTAGCCTCTATGATTGTCTTTTTCACTTGATCCTAAATCTCCTTCATGGTCTGAGTGAAATCCTCTGCATGGCCACTCCTATGCTCCATAGCTCCCAGATCTCTGAGCTCACACACACCTCTGGGGTGCATACCATATACTATCTCAAAAGGACTCCTACCTATGGTCCTATTCACACTATCATTGTAGGCATATTTAGCTTGTGATATGACCAAGTCCCATGTCTGTCCATACTCCTTGGTGAGGCACCTAAGAAGGTTACCTAAAACTCTATTTATCACCTCAGTTTGTCCATCTGTCTGAGGATGGTAAGCTGATCCAAAAGACAAGTTAGTACCCAATCTACCCTATAGAGTTTTCCAAAAATGACTCATAAACTTCACATCTCTATCTGTTACAATGCTCAAAGGCAATCCATGGATCCTCAAAATCTCTTTGAAGAAGAGATGAGAAATATAGCTAGCATCATGGGTGGTCTTGCAGGGAACAAAGTGACTCATTTTATTGAACCTATCTACCACCATATAGACACTATCAAACCCTGTCTTGGTTTTAGGGAGTCCTACCACAAAGTCCATGCTAATGCATTCCCATGGTTTGTTGGGAATAGGTAGAGGTTGATACAAACCTTCATTGCTAGATCCCCCTTGGATTTCATACAAACTACACACTGCTCCACATACCTTCTGGCATCCCTTGGAAACTTGGGCCAATAATAAAACCTCTACACTAATTACAGTGTCTTGTTGATACCAAAATGACCACTGAGACTACCATTGTGCTTCTCCTAGATGATATTTTCTCTCATTGAACCTTTGGGAACACACAACTAATTTCCCTTGAACAAAAGTCCACTCTACAATGTATACTTTGAGAATTGACTGTGAAAATGATTCTCAAAATTAGAACATACCTTATATGCTTCAGAGAAGTCTTCATCTTCTCCATAGAGATCCTTGAAACTCTCTATCCCAATGCTTTTGAATTGAATCTCTTGCACTGTTAGCAACATCCTACTTAGTGCATCTACCACCTTGTTCAACTGTCCCTTCTTGTGTTTGATAGTAAAAGTGAAGGCTTGGAGGTACTCCATCCATTTCAATTGTCTATTACTCAACTTTTCTTGTGTGTTGATGTAGCTAAGTGCCTGGTTATCAGTAAACACTACAAACTCCTTAGGTAGGAGATAATGTCTCCACTTTCTAAGAGACTGCACTAGAGCATATAGTTCTAAGTCATAAGTAGAATAATTCTTTTTAGCTTCATTGATCTTTTCACTAAAGAAGGCTATAGGTCTGCCTTCTTGGCTTAGTACTCCTCCTACTACAATTCCATTGGCATCACATTCCATAGTGAATAACTTATCAAAACTAGGTAAAAAAAGGATGGGTTGAGTTGCCACTTCCTCTTGTTTTAATTTCTCAAACCCTTCTTAGTTTGCCAATAGTCCACATTTGAACTTGGGCGTAGGCCACCTTTATTGTAGGTATCAGTACTAGTAGTGCAATATGCCACTAAAAGTTCCTTATAAACTTCCTATAAAACTGAGTTCCAAACTCTTTTACCTCTGCCTCCAGTAATGGTGTAGATAGTTTCCACCTTGCTTAACCATCTTCACGATCCTTGAGATACTACTACAAACCCCAAATACACAAGCTCTTGTTTGAAGAACTCACACTTTTCTAGGTTGATGGCTAACCTCTCCTCCTGCAACCGTTTAAGAACCATCTCCACATGCTTCAAATGTTCCTCTGCTTGTCTTACTAAAGATGAGTATATCATCTAGATACACCACCACAAATATACCTGTGAAATCCTTAAGCACTTCATTCATGAGCCTCATGAATGTGCTAGGGGCATTTGAGAGGCCAAATGGCATCACTCTCCACTCATACAACCCATCAGTTGTCTTAAAAGCTGTCTTCCATTCATCCCCATCTTTGATTCTAATCTGGTGGTATCCACTCTTGAGATCCAACTTAGTGAAGTATGTGCCCCTCCAAGATAGTCCATCAAATCCTCTATCCTAGGAATAGGAAACCTATATCTGATTGTAATCCTATTGATAGCCCTAGAGTCAGTGCAAAGTCTCCACTTACCACCTTTCTTGGTTGCTAAGACCACTGGTACTACACATGGACTGATGCTCTTCCTAATTAGTCCTTGGTCTAATAACTCCTGCACTTGCCTAGCTACTTCCAGGTTTTGATCTGGTGTGAGCTTATAAGCTGCTTTGTTTGGAAATGAAGCCCCTGGTATGAAGTCAATCTAATGACTGATAGCTCTCTTTGGAGGTAATTTTGCTGGTGTTCCATCACTAACTATGTCCTTAAACTTCTCAAGCAACTTCTAGACTTCCTCTGGGATAACTGTCTTCTTGGCCTTGTCTTCTTCCTTGGGTTGCACCATAACAACATATCCTTCACCTCCTTGTTGAAGAGTGTTGATAAACTCCTTGCCACTGCTTAACAAGACACTAGGGGTCTTTGACTGTCCTTCTTCATCCAACACTGAGTGTAACTTGAATGTTTTACCATCCTTCTTAAATGAGATGGTGTTCTCCTTTCCATCATAGATAGCTCCTCTATCATATTGCCATGGCCTTCCCAATAGAAGATGGCATGCATCCATAGGCAACACATCACAAATCAGTTTATCTTTGTACCCTCCAATGGAGAATTCCATTATTGTCTGCTCATTCACAAGTACACTCCGCCCTTTATTCAGCCATGTCACCTTGTAAGGATTAGTGTGGGGTACCTTCTCCAACTTTAACTTCCTCACTACTTCCTCTGAGATAATGTTATCAGTAGACCCTGAATCCACTATAACTTTGCACACCTTCCCAAGTATTTTGCATCTCGCCCTGAATAAGGATCTCCTTTGCTTTGGCTCTTCTTTGACTGGTTGTCTGATTAGAACCCTACTAAACATCAAGTTCTCCCCCATTTCTGACTCAATGTGACTAACCTCTGGTGACTTGACACTCATAGTGTCTTCTTGAGCATATGCTACTCTCTTTTCTGTATTTGAAGAAGATGCTTTCTGGCACCTATAAGTTGGATGTCCTACTTGACCACAGTTATAACACTTCATACTAGCAAAGTATGAGTTACTTCTGCCTGCTCCTCTTCCTCTATTTGAACCTCCTTGAGGTCCTCTACCTCTTCCATAGCCTCCTCTAGAAGTTGTTTCACTTCCATGCTATATGAGTTTAGACTCTCCCTGACCTCTTTGTTTAGTCCCTCTACCTTGGTATCCACCTCTATATCATCTTTTATCTCTTCCTTTACCTCTGCTCTTGGAAGCTTGGTCTTGTTTCCTCTCACTTCTCTCTTCGATTTTTATAGCCAATTGATAACATTGGTGTACTATTTTGGGACTTAGAAGAGTCATCTCCTCTTGAATGTTCCACTTCAAGCCGTTAAGATACCTAGCCACCTTAAGAATTTCATCCTTTGAAACATTAGACCTCATAATTTTTTTTTGAAACTCCTCTATATAGGAGTTTACATCTTGGTCTCTTTGTCTCAAGCTTTGTCTTTTCTTATGCAACTGAATTTCATAATCATCTGGCATGTATGCTTCTCTCACTTTGGAAACTATTCCCTTCCAAGTGGAAATAGGTTTCTTGCCTTCCTTTTCTCTCTGTCTGAATGAACTTCCGCCATGTCAAGGCATAACCTCTCAATCTTGATTTGGCCACCTTTACCTTTTTTGCTTCAATGACTTCATCACACTCAAAATGGTTTTCCATTCCCTCTATCCAATCCATGACTAGATCAACTTCCATTTTCTCACTAAACAGTCGTATCCCTTCAAGTGATTTTCCACTCAAAGCCTTCAATGCCTTCAAGAAAGGCTCATCTTGCAAAACAGGGTCAAGTTTAGGGATCTTGTCTTCCTCTACAACCTCTTCACTCTTGGGTACCCTTCCTTCCAACTTATCACTAACCTCATCGGTCTTAGTCTGCACATTACTCATTGCTTGCTCAAGTTAGGCTATTCTTTCCCTCAATAGCCTATTTTCTTCCTCCTGTTCTTCGACCTTCTTGAGCAATTCTACATTTGTCACCATGTCTGTAGAACCACTAGACTCAATCTCCTACATATAATATTCTATCCCAAATCTTTTAGGGGCTCTGATACCAATCTGATAGGGAGTTGGATGAGTTAATCACTGATTCATGCTCTAGGTCTTGTTTGGAAGACCTCTAAGGTGTCTCACTCCACCACTTCAACATATAGGACCTTTCCTTACTTACGATCCCCTGGTCTCTCCTTGCCAACCCCAACTACCAACATAATTCCTCCTACCAAGTCCACCTTGGTACAATCTTGCAACACTAATCTTAGCCCTTAATCCATCCTAAAGGCTACAATCCTCCAAAATATTGAATTTAACTTTGCAAGGGTGTGGAGGTGTTTCTAAAGACTTCAATCCATCCTACTTTGGTTCTTGAGGGTCCACCTGACTCCATTTCCTAGTTACTTCCACTGAACCATCATTTGCGCCTAAAAGACTACTAGCCCTAGGAGCCCCAATTAGGCCTCCTTCTCTGAGAAATCAGGTTAGTTCTCCAAGGTTTTTAGAAGAACACTTAATCTTTCCTTGGGGTTCTTGGTCCATATGCCCACCTCTAAAGGATTTTTGGGATCTTGGCCCTCAACTGTCCGTACAAAGACTTAACCCACAATTTGGAAAAATTAGGCCTTTACAAATCCTTCCTTGACTTCACTGCAAATTGTTAGGTATTCCTCATACCAGATGGATTGATGGAGCTTCCTCCTCCATGCTATTTCTTGTCAAGGCACTTATCTTCCCTCTCCATACTATGACTTGTCAGGAATTGGACACCCCTGCAAATCAAGTGTTATGCACTTTTTGTCTTCCCTAGCCAAACACTTACTGGCTCACCTAGAAGAAGACTCCCACAGTGATTATGATGCTATCAAGGACTCCTAACCCTACTATATGTACAACCATGGAGTCTAGTCACAATTCCCAAAGGGGCTGTACAATATGTATAGTGGGAATGTGATCTAACTCTCCATTTTCCTCAAACTACTTGTTAGACCAGCAATTGTAAGAAAGCAAACTATCTACAAACAATGCTTGGAAACTAAACAAAAAATTGAATTAGTGCCACACAATATTCTAATAAGAGCTTCTAACCTACATAATGCATGAATTAAACTGCTGATCTACTCCATTAAAGTAACTTCTCAAAGAAAACAAAACCCATAAATGCACACACAAACTCAACTGTTTTCTCTTGAATTCAAAATTTAGAACTACATCCAATGCTTCCAACCATTCACCCATGTCGATTTCACCCCTAAATAGGGTCTCCAAAATAGTTGCCTTCTCCTATGAACACACCTAGGCCGCTCATAGCCTCCATTGAGCTTTATTTGCAAGAATTTGAAAAGAAACTCCTAAAAGGTCTAAAAGGTCAAAACCTCACTTGTGCGAAAACCTTAAGCCTATCCAATGGTCAACATGACCTTCATCAAATGTTCAACACCCAATCAAAAATGCCACTAAGGCACAACCATAAATGAACATGAATAGATGATAAGTTGGCCTAAAAAAATTGCCAAAACATGACCCTCTAGACAAACTATGGTAACCTATGGGTGCTCCTGCACCAGTTTCCTTGAGTGAAATAGGACCCTACCTATTTTCTCCATCTCTTAAAAGGTGGGATAACCTATTTTTGTCATTTCACTTCATCAAAAGGTACAAGTTATAATCATTAATATTAAGGTATGCATGAGTGAACTTATATAAACTCCCTTCTTTTTAATATCAAAATTCACTAGATAAGGGAATAAATTCTTTCATGTGACATTTAACAAATGAACCTCATACATCAAAACTTTTCTTCTTAAAGACAGAAACAAGTAAAATATCTAGAAGTTCATTGTAGGCATTGCAAATCTCCTTTCGCTTATTGGAAGATTTATAGGCATCTTAACATTTTGTTAGATTCATTAACAAATTCACCACCTCTTAATGGAGGATAATATTTTGAAGTAGCCAAAAGGTTATTGAAGGTTAAAATTTTTTGAGTTCTTACCAGTAGAGCACCATTATTTCATGTAACATTTAGATGTATTGAAAAAAATTCTTCATCCAAGTATGAAGGTTGACAAATCATCAAACTCTCCCCAAAAGAGTCACCAATCTATTGGTGGTAACTTGGATGTGTCAAACACTTCATAAGGTATGGTTTCTAGTGCAATTAATCAACTCTATCCCTAGAAAAGTCAGCAATCTATGAGTGGTGATTCAGATGGCTCAAACACTTCATAAGGTTTAGGTTCTATTTCAATTAATCAACTCTATCCCTAGTAGATTCACCAATCTATTGGTGTTTCCAACTTATGACCTAAATTATTCTAAAGGTTTACCAAGTCTTATGATCAAATACTCCAAGATTTTGGGTGATTTTTAGAGAACCACCCTCAACATAGTTACTCTCTTAAACTCTACACTTTGAGATCTACAAAACCTAGGTGGGTTTCCCTATAGGATGTTGAGCATGAATTTCAAGTAAAGGTTATATCAAAGCACCTAGAAAATGTTATTATCACACCTTATGAAAATATTTGTTTAGATCTTGGAAAAGGTATTGATGTAGCTCTAGTGGCAGTAGGCTTATGTGTGAGGGAACATATCCAAAATAAAATAAAAAAACATAAATTAAATAATATGATTTAAAGTTGTGAACTATCCAGAGAGAGAGAAATACAAGGACTTGATTGATGCCTATCATTTGGCTATAGTCACATATCGTGCATTTTATATCATAATTCTATAACATAACTTGATAATCTACTTAGTGTTTTTCACCTTACAACAACTAGATCACTACCATCTTGCTATGGACCCATACTTAAGAATCCATTTGAAATAACAACACTCCTACTATTCTCATGAAATAATTTACACCACTTGTTGAATGGATAGAAAACAGATAAATAGTTCAAATATCTAATATGTTTGAACCTACATAATCTGTGATTACTTAATTCAAAAATTCTCAAGTCTTACATAGCTAAAGACATATGCATAGAATTATATATTCATATTTAATGCAAATTAAATTATAGGGTAATTACAATGTAATGAGTGATAGATAACGTCCTTCACCTACTATAGAAAAAATCCAATCTCCTCTTTAGAGGACCCCTTTCTTCCAAAAATACATAACCCTCAAAATGAAAATAAAAGTTTCCTTTATAGATAAAGCATAACTAAGATGAAACATCACCCTATACCCATCCCTTGGTACAAGTGGTGATAAGATTTTATTTTTTGTGTAAAACATCTATAAACATGTGGGAACACCCAATAACAGGTCAATCATAACTTGGCATGAATAAAGGGTAGCTAGATTGTAAACGATCCCTTGAAATCAACAACAAATGATAGTCAAAAGCTTCTAAAGAGACTAAAGATGTCTTGTGCAGTAATAAATAAGCATGGTCTTTATTCCCACCAACCTATAAGATCTAGAGAAGTTTTCATCATGCTGTCCTAGAGTATTGGGCCTTAGAAATGGTAGTTGGAGTTGTTGGAGGCATTAAATATTACTCTTGCATTGAAAACATGTCTCTTGGAAGCATTTACAAAGTTTCGGGCTCAAGCCTACCATCGAACCAATTAGTAAGGCATTAAAATTTTTGTAACCTTGAAAAGATAAATTTATTTTGAGCATCGAGCATTGAGGCTACCACTTACTAAGGAAATTATATAATATAAAGAATGTCGTAAGTTTGAACCTCTGAAAGGTTGCTTCTATAGAGCATCAAGCTTTTGATGAAACTCATTTTCAAAAATCCAACAAGTTTGTGAACCATCAAACCAATTGAATATGTCATCAATCTTTATCTCCCTTATCGCCATTCATTTTCTTTCTCCCATGCCTTTGAAAAGTTTCAAAATTGAGCTCCCCTTTTGATGAGTCGATGGTTTGGTGAATCAACAAACTCACAAACTATAGAACCATTGAGCTCTTTCTTCTTCAACCAATCAGCGAGTTCATGAACTTGCAAACTTAGATCAAAGTTTTACTTCTCTTTTTTTTTTGTCTTCCAACTTTTCCAACAACTCTAAGGGGAATACAAAGCCTCTTAGTGGATCAACAAGTTCACAAACACATGAACTTGTTGAAGAGGTTAGCAGACAAGGTTTTATGTTGAAAATAGTAAGTAAAAAATAACTAACACTTGGAAAAGAAAAAAACCTACCATATTAGTAAGTCAACAAGTTTGCAAACTTATAAACCTACTAAAAAGGTTTGTCTCCAAAGGACATCACCGAAAACCATTAAAACTTAGGCAATTCAACAATCTTTGGCAACTTGTCGGCTTCACCAGATTTCAAGGTCAAGAAGATGGAGGGATGCATGATGAAAGATAAAGAGCATAAGGAGGAGACCCGAAGGCTAAAATCTAATGAAAATAGTCCTGGTCAAATGCAGGAGTCAGGAGGAAGAACTAAGCCTTGTCAAAAAATAAGACAGACTTAGGAAGGAATCTCGATCGCTAAAGACCGAAAACTATGACATCGAGGGTCAAGGATCGAGAAGAAGGAATAACACATTATGAAGAAGATGGTAAGGAATAAGGATTATGGTTGATCTCCAAATCCCAAAATTTGAAGACTTGGATAGATTTTGGAGGATTTCAGCAAGGCTTCAGCTATCGATGGAAAGAAGGGATTTTCAAAGCAAACATGAAAGCAATAAAGGTTAAGAGTTAAGTTCAATGTTCAAAACTCGAAACATCTATACTTAGGAAATTTGATGAATTGTGAAGGGAAATAAGTAGAACTTAGTAGTGATAGAAATATTATGAGAGCATGTAGACAATCAAAAACTTGAAAGCCTAAAAGTTCAAGACAACGATTTTTGACTTTTTTTGGTACAATTCATGCAAGGTGACCCATGTAATATCTCTCTAATCAATTATAAACTTGGGTAAAACAACTAAGGAAATTAAAAAAATACATGTGCTAATAAAATGCTTGTGAGTATTATTGACATATGCACCTTTTTGTACCTTCTCAGTGAACTCATATTGTGGACTTCAAGGGATGTCAATATTATTTTTTAATATATCACGCTCATTTTTTATGTGTCCCTTAAACATTTAGAGTTGTAAGAGAAATGAACTTAGTTAAGTTACTAAAGAAAAGAAAAGATGTTAGGAATTAGAATTGTGTAATTGCATTGTATGTCTTCAAAAGTAGTTCTAAGTATCGATTAACATTAATATTGTATTCAATTGCCATTCTTGTTGGTAATTGGGATACAAAATTTTTGTCCATGTATCTATATTTTGAGTTAAAGTTTATTTATCGGTCAAATTTTGATTAAAATGTTTATCTCTTATGATTGGTTGATTTATTTTATGATTTTATGGGAAATCAAATGTGAAGAACTAATCATAGAATGTCTTAGATGATTTTAAAATGTAGAAACTATCCTATAAGTACCTCAAGACTTGTGTATATGATAAAAATATCTTAATGTTATGCATTAGTTACATTAAATATAATTGTAAGAAACCTCTTTTCATGTATACAAAATTCATTCACATGGTCTCTTAGATATCCCTTTCACTTGTATTTTTTGAACTTGGGTACCTCAAAATAAGGAGGATGTGGGATTTTTTTGAATTCATTCACATTGTTTTTGGACTCCTACTAGTAGGTTATATGTGGCATCTTTCATGGTTCATAGTTCTTTTTCAAATGGTATGTACCTCGAAGTGGAATTGATGGTGTGGTGGAGTTTATTTGATTGGGTTGTGAAGGTCTGAGTGTTCAAGGGCCTAAATGTAGTATTTCGTTTCCTAATTATCTCACTATAATTTACAATTAATAAGTAAAAAAATTATTTTTATTTCAATGTTCTAGTTGTTGTTCCCTTTTTTTAATTTATATGGTCATGTTGTGCCACATTTTCTTCACTGACATGAGTAACATTAAGATTATCACTTGTTTTTGCATATATTTCTAATAAGGTTTCTAAAGTCACATTCTTGCTTTGGAGGCTCCATCCTCATGATGTTACATAATATCTCAAGGTCATACTTGGGGGAATCTTAAAACCTCACTCTATAAGGTGCAAATAATGTCATCTTGTTGTTGGGTTATGTAAATTCTATTTGGGAAAGATCTTACTTCATTTTAGGAATAATTTGAATGTCTTTATGTAAATGAATGGGGGAAATCATGTGAATAATTAAATTTTTATTTATATCTAAGGATAGGAGAGCGTGCATTTTGTTTATTTATTCAAAAAAACTAGGGATTTTAACTAAATTAATTAAATAAAAAGAGTTATTTAATTAACTATTACTACAATAATGTGTTATTATTAGTAGGTTGTTTCTTGGCATGGCAATAAGTGGTCAATTTTAGATGTCTAAATATATGTATTGAAAAATTTGACTATAGATGTTTCATAATATTCTCTTAAATACTTTACACTTGTAAAATATTTTAATTTGGATTCGGCAAGTTGTAGAGATGAGACAAAATCCACCAAAGTTTGTGTTTTTTCTCTAAGTTATTTCTTAATTTCATGGTGTAGAATGAAGCAACCTACTACATTCCTTATGCTAAGCATAATCATTAAAAATTCTTTGTAGTTGTTGTAAACCACTATTGTGGGATCACCCTTACCTGATTTCACCACTGATACATTTGACTCCAAATTTCGACGAAAGTTTGTCAGAATTTCGATGAACTTTCGTCGGAATTATTTCATCAATTCTTTGATGAACTTTGAAATGTCAAAATTCTGACCCAACTGATGATGCTGGGTCAGAATTTTGACGTTTCAAAGTTCATCAAAAAATTGATGAAATGATTTTGACGAAAATTCGTCGAAATTCTAATGAACATTTATCGTAATTTGGAATCAAATGTATCAGTGCACAGAATTTAGCAAGAGGACTGATTCACCATCAGTGGCGTATGAATCCTACCTTGTGGCTGGAAATTCAAATTTTGTCATATTCTAGATCCCGACACTCAAAAACTAGTTTCCAGAAGTTTTCATCAGAAGTAGGATTGATTCGCCATCAGTGGCGAATGAGTCCCACTGGTGATTTTCAGTGATTTTTTTCAGCATTCAGGACACTCCAAATTCTTCTTCAAACACCCAGGTGCACTCTAATTTAGCCTCTTTCATTTTTTTTGCATTTATTTATCTTTTAGTTCATGCTTGCATATCACATTGTGTTTTCAAACATTGCATATATCTTAGGTTTTGCATTCATAATCAATCAATTTCATCATCTAGCCACATTTAGATCATCTTATTTAGTCTTGAAAACATCATATATTTCCTAATTTGAGTGAACCATCCAATATTTTGTGTGGGGTTTATCTCTCTCCTTTTAGGTGAAACATCCTAAGAGTGCAAGAGTAGCCTATAGACCTCACGCCCAAAAATCTATTGTTCAATAACCTAATGATCTACTTAGTGCTTGTCACCTTATGACAACTAGTTCACTATGACCTTGCTATGTACCCATACTTAATAATCCATATTAAAGAACATTCCTACTATTTTTGCAAGCATTTACACCATTCCTTGTATGGAGAACAAACAGATAAATAGTTCAAAAAACAAATGTGATTCAAGAACATATATAATCATTGATTACTTGATTTAAATAGTGATTACATGATTGAAATAGCGCTAACTTACAAAGTTGGAGATAGTTGAATAGTAGTATATATTTGAATACATGTTACAAATTAGATAACATGAGCATTACAATCTAATGATTGATAGATAAGGACCTTCATCTACTATAGAAAAAACCAATCTCCTCTTTATAGGAGATATTTTCACCTAACAAATAGAAACATCAAAATGAAAACAAAATTTTATGTTATAGATCAGGTATTTAACTTAGATGACACATCAACCTAGACCCATCCTTACGAATATCTTATAAATAAGATTTGACATTTTGTGTACAAAAAAAATAGAAATGTGTGGACAACACTGATTCATAGGTCAATCATATCTTGACATGAAAAAGGTTGACTAGATTGCAAAATATCCCTTGAAATCATGAATAGAGGATGGTCAGAAGCTTCTAAAGTGACTCAAGATGTCTTGGCAGCAATAAATAAGCATGGCCTTGTTGCCCACCAGCCTAAAGTATCTAGAGTAGTGTTCATTATGTCATCTTGTAGTTTTATGCCTTGGAAATGGTATTTGGAACTATTGGAGGCATCAAAGAGGACTCTTGTGTTAAAAAATTCCTCCTAGAAGTATTATCGGAGTTTCAATCTCACTCTTACTATCAAACCAATATGTAAGGCATTAAAAGGTTTGTAACACCCAAAATTTTATATCTATTGGTTATCGGTCATCAGGGATACTAATTACAAAGGAATTATAATATAAGGAACCTGAAAAATATAAACCTCTAAAAGGCTACTTCTATCAAGCATCAAGCTTTCAGTAGAACTCATCATCAACAAACCAACAAGTTTGTGAACCATCAAACCAATTGAAGAATTCATCCCTCTTCATCTTACACATGTTTCTCTATTTATTTTCTATTATTAATGCCTTTAAAAAATTTCAAAATTGAGCTCCCTTTTTAGGGAGTCAATGGTTCGATGAACTTGTGAACTCACAAACTATAGAGCCATAGATATCTTTCTTCTTCGACTAGATAGAAATTTCATGACCTTTCAAACTCATAATTTTTTTTAATTATCTTCTTTCTTTCTTATAAATTTTTGAAGAACTCTAATAGCAATATAAATATTTTTGATAGATCAACATGTTTGCAAACTCAGAAACAAATTTTTATGCCTAAAATATTAAGTAAATAATAAATAACACTTGGAAAGGAAAAAAACACTTACCAAATTTGCATGTTGAATAGGTTTATCTACAAAGGACTTAACTAAAAACTATTAAAACTTAAAAATTTTGACTATCTTCGACAACTTTTAGTCTTGGCATAATTTCAAGAATTGGGAAAATGGAGGGATGGATGATGAAAAACAAAGAGTGTAAGGAGGAGACCTGAAGGTTGTGTAGTGTTAAAAAAATTTGTCAGGGACATTTTCACATTTGTTTGGGCCCTCCTTGTGAAATTGAGCTTAATGTTTCCTTGATTTAGTGTTGTAATGTGATTGAAATATTCGCATTAGGTCTTGGGCCCTTATGAGCTAATGGATATAAATTGTACCTTGATAAAGTGTTGTGAAGTGTTGTAACACACTTTCACACTTTTCTAAGGTTTTATTAATTAACTGAATATAATAAACCCCTTTTTAATTAAAATAAACATTAATCTTGTCTTATTTGAAGTGTTGTAAATTTTTGTAACACACTTTCACTCTTTTCTATACTTTTCATTAATAATTGGGCTTTCTTATACTTTGATTAGCCCTATTTTGCATCCACAAGCCTCATTTATTGCATATTTTCAAGGATAATACTGACACAAATCATTACCCAATCATAATTCTGGTGTTTCTATCTTGTGTTGCCCAAATTTAGTGATCTAGGACTCATTCGCCACTTTGGACGAATGGGTCCCACCTAGATTTTTGGGTCCTGAACTTGTTTTTACACCTTTCTAAGTAGTTTTTATTTTTGGTCCCATACATTGTGCCAAATGGGAATCATTCGCCATCTTGGGTGAATGAGTCCCATGTGGCCCAAAATTAAAATAAATTCAAAATTTTGGTGGCATTTATTCTCGTAGATCTGATGTCATCTTGTAGTGTTGTAATTTCAAGAATTCTTGCATAATTGAGTATAAATACAAGGTTCTTTCACTCATATAAATTCACCTAGCATTCAAGAGAGTTCACATGAGCATTCTAGCATTCACAAGAGCATTCAAGAACATTCAAGGGAATATTATCAAGCATTCTAGAGCTCAACATTCAATCATCAATCATCATGTCAAATATTTCATGCATCATGTTGTTTTAGAGCTAACAATTGTGGTGTAGGATTGGGATTGTGTGATTCAAGAAAGCATTGCATTCAAGATCAACATCACTCAAGCAAAAATCAAATTCTACACCTATTAGAGCCTATCTTACATGTTTTCAACACCTTATTGCTAGGGTTTGGTGAGTTGCAACATTGTTATTTGTTCATTCATCATTCCCCATTTATATTTGCTTTCATTTCAAGGTTTAATTATCAACAAGGAGTTTGACCAAAGAAAACCTCTATCCACTAACCCCACAACATTTTTCCCTCTCCTTGTGTGTGATTTATAGGTTTAGGTGTCATATTTCATAAGGAGTAAGATTGGACAAAATTTGTCAAGTGATCAAATTTTTCAAAGTTGTCATCAAGCCTTGGAGAGCCTTGGAGAAGACCTACATGTTGTAAAAAAAAGATTTGGATCCAGAAACCAATCAAGAAGGATAGAGCAAACAAAGAAGAGAAGAATTATCTTTTGAAGCTTTAAAAAAGAGCAACTAGACTGATTCACCACTTCTGGAAAATGAGTCCCAATTCCTGTTAGTTTTCAGGACTTTGCAGATTTGGATAACCTTTTGGCAGATTTTTGTTCCCACGTAGTTTCCCAGAAACATGACTGATTCGCCTAGTTTGGCGAATGAGTCCTGGTCAATAATAAAAGCATATTTTTTAGTGATTTACATCTCCATTTAGCCTTCTCCAGTTTCCCAGGTGCACACTTTTTGTTTTACACTTTTTTGTGTTGTTTCCTTCACTTTTCTAGGTCATTTAGTGATAGTTTACATTCAATTAGGATTTTTTCATTATATCTAATATTTCATTGTCTTTTCCAAGTTTACACTTGGTGGTAAACCCATCATTAGATCACATTCAGCCCCTAGAACATCCCTCTTGCAAGATTTCTTTCTCTTTTGCATTAAAATCTCAAGGGTTTGTTCTTGAGTGAAAGTGAAAATTGTCCTAGGTCGTAAAACTCTAGGGTGGAGAAGAAAAAAAGTTTCCACATTTCAAGTTGAAATATGATGAAAATGGTCTTGGGAAAAAGTAAAAATAGGAATAATTTAATGATCGAGAGTCGAGAGGAAGAATTAAGCCTTATTGAAAAATAAGATTAAGTTACAAAGGAAGCCTAATCACCAAAGAATGAAAACTATGACATCGATTATCGAGGATCGAAAAGATGGTAAGGAATAAGGATGATGATTGATCTCCAAAGCCAAAAATTTCAATACTTGGATAGATTTGGGATGATTTCATTGGGCCTTTAGTGATCAATGGAAATAAGGGAGAAGGAAATAGGAAAGTGATAAAGGTTAAGAGTTAACGCTGGTGACTGAAAACCAAAACTTCTATACTTCAAAAACTTGATGTATTATAAAGGGAAAGAAGAAGAACTCCATAGTGATGGAAATTTTATGAGAGAAAATTGCACACAACCCAAAAGCCTAAAGCCCAAAATTTCAACACTTATCCATTTTGGACTTTCTATGGTACAATTCATGCAAGGTGACCCATGTAAGATCTCTCTTATGAGTTATAAACTTGAGTAAAATGGCTAAGTTAGGAGAAAAAAAATTGCATGTGTTAATAGTGGATCTAGTTGGGGATACTGACTTCATGAAGGCAAGTGAGGATCCAAACAACTTCAAGGAGCATACCATGTCCCAAATCTATTATAGACCAAAAGCACATCAAGATGAGGCCAACACTCAGAAAATGCAAACATATGTACATGAGAGGATAACACCTAAAGCCAATTACATGAAGGAGCAAAAAATTAAAGTTATGGCTACATAACTTACCACATTACCTTGCAAGTCAAATCTTGCAATGTATTCATGGTACACAACTATAAACAAAATGATTCATCTTCTTTCCTTTATCAAATAACATGTTATGTGATGGTTTCCTAAGACTTGATTAAAGATTTTTCTATCAACTTTGATCCTATTAATAGTTCTATTGACATTGCTCATCATGCATATGTATAAGCCTATGTTAATGTTTCTCATACCTATTTCAAATTGGAAATCAAGCATTGACTAGAAAAATTCATTGTGAAAAAAATAAATGTCTTCCTCATCATGTGGATCAGGCTCATAATAATTGTGATATTCTTCATTAGCATTATAACTATCACACATAGCTAACTAGTTACCAGGATAAATTGGAAAATAGAAATGTTCATGCTTGACTAGATGATAGTCACTATGAACAATAACTTCTTCTATTTCCATATTGAACCTAAGCACTTTGTCTAATGAATGCATTTTCTCTTACCTATCAGTATCATAATTCAACTTCAATGTGGAAAATCATATAGATGAAAATTAGGGAAAAAAGGTATACCAAATGAGTCATTATTTAAACTATGTCCCTCATATGCTAGACAATCTTCTTGTGCAGTGAATAGAAACTGTTCATAGACAAGAATCTCCCATATCTATGTTGCACAACATTGGTGTTCTTTTTCATTTACACACTACAACTCAATCATATCATTAAATTCCTCTATAATTTTCTCAAAAGATTCACAAATATTATTAACCATTTTTTCCATACCCAAATCATGAGACCCATAGAGGACATCTACCTCACCATCATCCTAGATGTCCACAAAATTGTCCTTTTCAATTTTAGTGACATAATCAGATTCATGTTGTGAACCCTCATACATCTCAACATGGAATGCCTCAAGAGAATTCAATTGCATATCACAGTGTTCCCTTTCAACTCCATTTTCATTATCAACCAACAATAAAGCATCTTCTTCTTCAATTCATAAAGAAAATACTTCCATCTCCACTTTGAAAAAGGCATCATGAACAACAGAGAGACAATTAGATCCATAATTATATTGATCATCCAAGAAAGGATTACTATTAATACTAAATCTCTACTTAGCTTCTTTATATTGATTTTTTAAGCATTCATTTACAGTGACATCATCATTTAGTTTATCATATACATCATTCTCAACATTGTAAGAGGCATCTCAAAATTTTGTATTGCTTTTCTACATCCATATGCACCATGAAATTTTTTGCTTACTCAAGACATAATTATCAACATTATTATCTCTTGAAGATATGGTAGTCTTTTTAGAATCACATCGAACCTACTCCTACACTAATGGGGAAAGATATATGTTTGATTGAAAATATTTTTTAGTATTGGAACAAGATTGGTTCCTATTATAATTTCAAATAGAGTTGAAACATAATGATATAGAAACAACAATACAAATCTAACATACAGAAGTAGAAAATTAAATAAAAAACAAAAACAAAATTATATATATTCAACATTCAGGTCTACTTCAGTAATCCTTGTGTACACAAAGATACATATAAATTTACACTAAAAGGAATCTTTACACATGCTTTGTAGTTGTTTTAAATTTACTACCATGATAACTAATCAACATAATTACAAACTCGTAATTGTCGCCTTAGGAATACACATATATAGGAAATTGAATGAGAATTGTCATACATAAGAAAAAATCCAAAATTTAGATAATTATTACCCATGGCAAATTTTCTATGGATTTATAAAAATAATCCCCATCTTTTAAAAAATTAAACTTAAATTACCTAACTCCCAGGAAACATCAAAACTATTAAAAAAAAACCAAATGACCAAAGAGAAAAATATTTTATGTCCACAAATACATATCTTTCAATTAAAATTCGATCTAAAATCATTTGAGAATGAAAGGTTGTCGATCTCCTATATTATTTCTTCTTAAATGAGTACACAATGAAAGGTTTAGTAGCTCTTGAATGAGAAAAAATATCCCATCTAGACTCATGTAAAGGAATATATAATAGGGAGTCAAATCCTACATTAGTCAATAATGTTTTACTTACGAAAATAGTCCATACAAAAGTACTACACTCAATCTATTGAACGTCTATAATAGAAAAGTGTACTTTAACCTGATGACTTCATCACCAAAATTATTTGGGGTTTTAAAAAGTTACTTTCGTTTTTAACATCAATTTTGATTATGGGATTCCTTTGTATTTTTGAAGAGTCATTTATTAATGATTTCTTTCTCAATTTGCACTCATTTGTTGATGATTCATGAAAAGATAAGACACAATGTACTTTTAAATAACACAATGTACTTTTAAATTAAAAGCCATCCCCTTATTAGAGTTAGTGATAAACATTTTGACTTAATAGTTTCGTAGAATAGGTCATGGAAACCAACTAGATAAGCTTCTACGTGTTTGGAGGAAGGAAGAGAAGAAATTACAGGCCATCCCCTTATTCGAGTTAGTGATAAACATTTTGACTTAATAGTTTCGTAGAATAGGACATGGTAACCAACTAGATAAGCTTCTACATTTTTGGAGGAAGGAAGAGAAGATTTTACCATTCTTTTGTTTAGCACTGCATAGATTTAGATCTCCAAGAACATCATACATGAGCTATTAGATCTCAAAACCCATATCCACAATCCTAGACATTCTACACAAAACCTTGGGCTATTGCAAACCGAGGTTAACGAAGCCAAATCATAATAACAATGCGGATATTTAAGAACCGACTCTTAACGTAGCTTTTCGCTTCTTCACTTCATCCTACGGTAACCCTCGTAGGGCATTCCCTCAAGTTCATGCAGGACAATTAAAGAGAACTAATATTAATTTAGATGGCCTCCAAACAAGCCACGGCCTGCACATAGGAAGCTCCAAAAATAAAATCACTAAACTTCACAATCCAAACATGCGAATAGAAGAGATAAGAAAAGCATTCATGCATATAGCAACAATTTTTTGCATGCAAGTAAATGTGAGAGAAAATTATACATCCCTTTATACGAATTACCTTACACCATGCATACACATGTATAGACTACAATTAAATTGTCCTGGCCCTTTACCAATTCTATCGACTTAAGCTCAGTAAGGATTTAAGATTACCAATATTTATTGAATCATAATAGAAAGGAAAAGATAATCACAAGTGCTTCGACATAAAAAAATAATTGCAATACAAATACTGTAACTGTCGTCGTCATTTTTTTAGCCTGGCCGGCCTTTCCTTCAAATTATTAACTTGGAATGATAAATAAAGAATGCCAGTTTGACGCCCTTGAAGCTATATTACATGAACTTGCTCTGAATGAAATCGACAGTTGTTTCATCGGTTCGGAAGGCCTTGCTCAATACACCATCTGGGATAGGAGGATTTGCTGCAAAGAGAGAATTGGCAGTAGCCTGAACTCCAGGATTCTGGCTGCTCAAGGCAGTGATGGCCACTGCATTTCCATGCCCCACATTCTGTTGGAAATGTAGCAATCCCTTGGGAAACACAAACACGTCTCCTTTCATTAACACCTTGCTGTAAAACTTGTTTGTAGTATCGATGAACCCCACAGACAGGTGGCCTTCAAGCAAAACCAAGATTTCTGTGGCTCTCGGATGGGTGTGAGGAGGATTAATTCCACCCACAGCGTAGTCTATGCGGACCAACGATATTCCCAGTGTGTTTAGCCCCGCAATCTGGTTAACGTTTGCCGCTGTTACGTTAGAGCCTGCAGCGTTGCTTGTATTTCCTTTTCGTCCCAGACCTCGGAAGAAGAAGTCCTCTGATGAAACCATTTTGGAGTCCTTGCAAGAGAAGCCGTTCACCAAAACTGTACATATTCAGATTGATATTTGGTTAGTAATTTTACATGCACAAAGAGAGCTAACAAAGAAACACAAATTCCATGCATCAGACTCTACCTTGGCCTTGCTTGTCTGCAACGCAGAAATCTTGCAAGGAATCAGGATCTGCTCCCATCACATGGTCGCTGCAACAACATATAAATACACACAGAAAAATGAAGCTCAAGCGCAAGGAGCTCGCCATTTCTTTCAAGAAGAGCGTATGAACTGAGAGAACACTGAGAAAGAGAAGGAGAGAGACGCGAATGTGATCGAACTGCAATTCATGAAATAACATTATATAGTGCAAATTCTGAAGGAGATATACAAAGTCACGTCGGCAATAGCGCGTAAAGCCTTTTAATATCAATTAAACACCGCCCTGGCTAGATATAGCACAATCCATTCAGCCCATCCTTCCAAAAGCTAAAAACAATAACCCGGGATGAGTAGCTTCGGCCTCGTTACCATATAAAATTTTGAAATTCAATTTGCCAAGCGGAGAATAAATCCAAAATTTGCGAATTTCGTCTGTTGTCTTTGTTCAGCGTTCATTTGTTTGTTTAGACCTGTTCAAGTATATCAAGCCGTTTTAAGACTTGCTCAACAATTCCCAGTCGGCGCGTGTTTCTCGATTTTAAGAAAATATATATTTAGCGGGGAGGCGAGCTGACTTCGACAATCAACGCTGTACATCATCTTGGAAGACGATTGAAACGTTTACAGTCGTCGATTGTTTTCCGTCGGTGTTTTCATCACCACTACGAAATCACAGCTTCATATTTGATATTTTCTATAATATAAAAATAATATAATAATATAGATTTTTTATGTATTTATATTAGATTTTTATCTAAAAATATGTATACTATTATATTATATACTATATTATATCTCTGTTTCTAATATATATTATATCATACAATCTCCAAATAATATATATATAATTTATTATATTTATATTAATATTATACATTACATTATATAATATATATTATGCTACTTGTCATTTATATTTTATATAATATCATATATAATGTTATATTATACATTATAATATATATTATATAATTATATTATACTTAACTTATTAATTGATACTGAATATTTTATTTACATTTTATTAAATATTATATAATTTAATTACTACATTAAATAAGTATCATTTATTATATAATTATATTATATTTAAATTAGTAATCGATAATAAGTATCATTTAAATTTTACTTAATATTACATAATAATTTATTGATTGATTAGTAGATGGAAGGCTATTCTATGTGGGGAACCCACTTAGGCATTTCGATCGGCCCGTGGGATCGCGAATTACCCCACGAATTGCAGTTTGCTTTTATTTTTCCAACGTTAACGAAGGTACATGGCCAATGATGCCTCCAGGCACAGTAAAATATGGAAAAAGGGTAATGAAAAAGGCTTTAGGGAAAAGTCAGGGGTGGGACCAAATGTCAGCTCCGGGATATATATATACTCTTTGTATGTCAGAGCCGCGGGTGTGGTCACTTCTTCCCCTTGTTCCAGCTCTGGGATCACTGCCATACAAGCTTTGCTTCCTGCTATGTTCATGGCTTCCATTACCAGGGGCAGAAGCTGGTAGTACACAAACACGAACTTTGGCTCGCAGTGGCGGAACTGGGTCACCATTGTTCGAGCATCCAAACGGATGTTTACTGAGTTGAGGACCGCCCCAACCATGGGAACTACAAAATGCATTTCATACATGGCAGGGACATTGGGCGCCACTACAGATACCTCCACACCCAAAGGAAATTTTATTAGCAGAACAGCCATGGAAATCACAGAAACATGGAGGTCGACTGTTATTGTGTTCAATACTCGGATGTTGATGAAAATAATTTGGGCAAACAGGGGAAGGAAAATAAAAGGAAAAACCCATGCAATCTTCTAAAAATTAGTTTTTTATCATATTTAATGATTTTCAATTGTTTTTGCAACTGTCAATCCCTCGTTCTTACCACATCCCCGCGAGAGATATTGTGAAAAGCGAGAGCAGAGGCAAGTCTACAACATCTCTGGAATATCTGAGACTAGGTGAAGCGAATGTTGTCATAGATAACAGAAATGTAGTCCCCAAAGACTGTGGCAGCTCTTTCAATGAAGGAAATGGGAGTCAATGGAGGGTGATTTGCAGGGCAGCGTTTCATCTCCTGCATTGTTCTCTCCGTAGTATGTTTCAATTGACTTAATTTTCTGAACTCTACTCTACCTGGTAATGCGGCACTAAAAATGTCAAAAATGAACATGGAAGTGTGAGTCCCAGGTTTATCTAGCATACTCACTGCTTTTTCTTCTGCTGAATATCCTTCGCTTTCAAGAATTTCCTCTATTGTACATTCTTTAGGATTTGAATTCTTCATAATACAAAAACTATAAATAGCTCTCCAATTGAGGGCCGAAATCTATCAGTTTTTGCATCTTCATAGGCCGACGACCCCAAGAGCTTGCCTCCCATCTCACCCAGCTGACTTATGGCAGCAGGGAGTAGAAATTTGGCGGGGAACCTTTCAAAAATCGTAACCTAAAGCCATTCACCTCCT
>VDFB02159877.1:0-27877 GCA_007258455.2 Sequoia sempervirens
TTATCACACTCCTCAATTATCTATGCTCCAGTAGGGCGACCCAACTCCATGGTGGTGATCACATAATTCTCCGAAACGGCTTCATCTCGATCGCACTCAACCCTTGGTATAGCCACGTGAAGGGTGTGAGAGCCATCTTCATCAGTTGAAATCTTTGAAAACTTTCTAGCCTTTTTCTTTGTTGGAGGCGCACTGATCCTAGTCAAAAAAATTTCCATCTCAACTACTGGATCAGTTTCTTCAACAGGGCTCCTTTCTCATCCTGTCTCTGAGCCAGTCTGGCACCACCTGCTACAAGTCAGAAATAATAAATGGCTGCTCATTTCTTGCCTCCTCTTCATGAACCTCTTCTCTAACTTCATCCTAACGAGGCTCATCAACTTCTACAGGCTGAGTATCCCCTGAACCTTAAGCCTCCTACCCTGTAGTAGTGTCATCCTCTAATGCCACCTCAATCTCTCTCTGGAAGCGAGTATCTATGGTTGTTTCTTCTTCTATCTCCTGTTGGTTTTCTCTCATAGGTGCGTTGACACTTTGGCCAACAGACTCCCTTCGCAGTGGCTGATTTTCCTCTTGTAATTCTCCTTCTTTATTCAACATATTCCTTTGATCAGCAAACAGTGAGACCTCATGTATACTTGGAGAATGAATACTCAATGGCGTATGTGATGCCTCCTCAACTCTCTAGGGCTATGGCTGGACTAGTTCCTTTCTTTGTGATTTTGAAGCTCGAGCAACCTACTTTTTCTGTTTAACAATGGGTGTCCTATGATCTCCCATTAAATTATAAGAGGAATTGATTTGCTCTTAAGCCTGTTCACGTGCCTCTCTACCCATCCTCTCGTGAATGTCAGGACTGGTATGCAAAGCGTATCCAAATCCGAAATCTCTGGCTCCGACCAATCCAGAAGTGGGAGTGGTGGATTCCTCACTGTCTCATAATCTAGATGAATAATGTTGATATCCTCATCAACCTGGTCTGGCACAGGAACAATCTCACATTCTCTAAGCACGCTCAATGGTATCCTCGAAAACATCCTTCTTCTCACTTCAGCTTCATCTGACGCACTTGCCCAGAAGTCTTCAATATTTGCCTTATGTATGAATTCCTCTAACAGTATCCATCTGATATTCCTATGAGGATCATAATACTGCCTACTGGTGTGATAAGAGAGGTGGAAAAACTGAAGCTCGTTTTCTGCTTCCTTGGCTGCCTACAGTGAAGGACAAACTTCATCTAAATTTCCCATAATGATTGGGAAGTCAAGTCCTCCTTTCTTCTTCTTCTTTTGAATCTTGTCATAGGCGATGAGTTGCCTAGATATTTCCAACATCAGAATTATGTTCGTGGGATACTTGGGTAATCTGTAAGGATATGAAGAGAATCTTTGCAGCCTGATATAAGTGAACTTCGGAAATTGGATAAACCAACATTTGTACCTCTCTATCAACTCCTGAGCCTCCTTTGATATTTTGTGATGAGTTCTTTGCTGAAGTGACCTTGTTATATGCATTGTGAAGGCGTCATTGACTCTCTTGTAGTGAGATGTGCTTGTCAAGTGCAACAGCGGACAGACCTCATGAATCTTGAACTACTGAGAGCCACACCCAATCGGCTCCTTGTATGATATCCCTCTGTATTTTGTCATCCGGGCCAACATGTAAATAATATATGAGCCCATATAAAATGTTTTTGTTCTCCTCAAACTTCTGAGTTGTTCATGCAAATTATCATTGATCATCACCGCCCAATCAATATGCTCCTTGCCTTCCAGCACAAGATTGATGTAATAAAACATCCAAGACTCAAAGATGAACCCCTAAGGACATCCTCCGACTCTACTGAGCATCATGATTAAGTCACAATACTCCTACTTCAAATCATATGAGATTATTTGCTTTGGCAACTTCATGCGAGTTGGCCTAGGCTTGTTCATCCAACGGGAGTTTATCATATCAGCACATCTTTCAAATGTCGAAACATATATTCGCTCAGCCCTTTCCCTCGTCTTGTAAATCATCTTCTCATAGGCGGGAATTCCAAACGCCTCCCCAATTGCCTTTGGCGTGAGGTTGGCAAACAACTTGCCATCTGGTGAAGTGATAGTCCTTCGTTCTAAGTTGTAGCAGTTAGCACACTCCATGATCAACTCCGGACACTGAATTGCTGGTGGAAAACCAGCAGCTACATAAAGCCCACTTCTGACAATGTTGTGCGAAGTAACCGATGGATGATGGCCCCCTATTCCCATCATTCGTCTTTTGAAAGCCTCCAAATTGAAAGAGCCCAAATTTGTGTCACTCAACTTGCCCAGCTTCGAAGAGAACTTTGACTCCGACAAGAACAACTTGCTCAGCTTCTTGATTACAGCTTGTCTGGATGCATTCACCTTGCTGGATTCAGCATTGTTCTCCTTACCAGCCGCTCTTACTTCAGCCATCCTCAACAATTTCAGCCAAGTCAATTTCCTCTCAACACTTAGAAAATTTTCTTTGCAGCAGCACAACTTCCGACACTTAGAAGAATTTCGGCCCAAGCTCACTTCAAGAACAATTTCTCTTCACACTGCAATCTTCTTCACTCTAGAGCATCAAAGTTGACCTTGCTAGCTGATGGAGAAAATAACAAAACTTCACAGCTCATATAGCCAAGTTGAATTCTAGAAGGAAGCTAATTTTAGCTGAGTTATTAAATCTCCACTCCTTTAGTGCAAGAATTCGAGTTTCCCTCCTCCAGTAGCTGCAACACTTCTCATTTGGCGTCTGGAATATTTGTCCTTTTACAACTTCAAAATTCCCTCTTCACTGGTCTAGGTGTACTTCATTCCATTAGCACTTTGAAATCACTTGCTTTGAAAATATTAAATTTAATGGCCCCTTTTTATTTCACTGGTTGAGGCGTTCACTCTGATATTTCATCCAACTCTGGCCCGAGAAAATTGTTTTTATTAGGAATTTGGTCAAAAATCATCTAGACACCCAACTTCAATTCACCAGCCAAGGCATTTTATTTTCACAAAGATGTCTTTCTTTGCCTTAGAATAAAATTTAATTTTTTTACTTAGGAAGTTTCAATAATCCGGTGCCCGGATAAAATCTCCATCTTAAAATCTTCGGCAAGGCATGGAAAATTTCAAAATCATCTCTTCGTCGAAGATATCCAGTACCCAGAAGAAAATTTCCCTCAGAAAATGCAAAATTCATGTGTATCACTACGAAGGGTACATTTAATTTTTGAATTTTATACCTTAGAAAAATATTTCATCACCTCACTCTTCCTCTCTGGGCATAGCTCTTCTTCTGCTTTGCCTTAGAAAATTTTATCCAGCTCCATGAAGCTGGGCGGATTCTTGGGGTGGTTAAGGAATTTCACATGCCTTAGAATATTTTCTCCTCACTCCTCCAAATTGGGCGCATTTGCTTAGGTGGGGAATTTTCCCACACTTAGAAACTTTTTCTCATGCCTCACCTCACCTTCAGACTGGGCGCATTTGATGGGTGATGGAGGACTTTTTTTCAACACTTAGCACATTTCTCCATGGCCTAGCAAGTTGGGTGCATTTCACTAGGGGAGGAGGAATTCTCAACACTTAGAAAATTTTCCTTCGAGCCAGCTTCCACCTTGGGCGCATTCTAGACCTCAAGCTTCCTTTTTCACCATGCCTTAGCACAACTCCCTCAGCCTCCTTGGAGATGGGCGCATTTTAGGGGGGTAATAGGAAGTTTTAAACACTTCGAAATTTTTTTGATGGGCTCACTTCATGTTGGGTGCATATGAGGGTGTGAGGAGGAACTTCTATTGCCTTAGAAACTTTTTCCCAACTCTTGAGGGCACATTTGGAGAGGTCAACAGGAATTTGCAACGCCTTAGAAACTTTTTCTTGGCCTCTTCCAGATAGGGCGCATATTAGGGGTTGAGGAGGAACTTTTTCAATACTTAGCACATTTTTCTCACCACCACCTTCCACCTTGGGCGCATTTGCCTAGGGGGGGAGGAATTCTTCACACTTAGAAAAAAATCCAAGTCCCATCTCCAACATAGACGCATATCAGGGGTTGAGGAGGAATTCTTCATGACTTAGCCATTTTTCCAGCTTGCTTGCCCATGTTTACTATTTTTAGTAAATACGCCACCTTCCACCTTGGGCGCATTTGCCTAGGGGGGGAGGAATTCTTCACACTTAGACAAAAATCCAAGTCCCATCTCCAACATAGGCGCATATCAAGGGTTGAGGAGGAATTCTTCATGACTTAGCCATTTTTCCAGCTTGCTCACCCATGTTTACTATTTTTAATAAATACCCTAGTTCTCATACTTCTGCAACTTGGATTGATTTGAAATTTGCGCCATAGGATCCTCATGATCTAATTGCCCCGTTCACACTAGCACCTTATGCTGACTTGCTATTTATACCTTGTTTCTAGAGATGACTTGCTATTTATAGTAAGTGCTCAGATTGCCTTCAAATTTTACTAACGGATTCCCTGAAAGATACTGATTGCAATGGGATACATCAGCTTTCGGAGATTCTAGCGTTTGACCCTTTATTTTGGGTCCCGAAGCTAGAAACCCTAATTTGACTTGCATGTTGCTTCAACGATCTCCGTTTGACCCCGTTTCTGTTGCATGTCGCTCCATTCGTGATGCTAAAGTGTTGGGCAGCTATCGGAGTGATCCTGCTAAAAAAAATTAGTAAGTGTCTGAAAAAGTGATTAATCAGCTGTCGGATGAATTTGCATGCCACACTGCCCGAGAGATCTCAAAAAACCCAGTAAACTATACTACATGCGGGCACTGGCTAAAAATAGTAAGTTCCTGAAAAGTGATCAACTCTGCTCGCATGTTACATCATCACGTAGCTCTCAAAAAACCCATAAAGAATATCCAGACATGCACCGAAAAACTTCACATGCAAACCCTAAAAATAGCCTCTGAAGTCGAAATTGCTGAAAGGTCCAAGTTTCGGCTTGCATGTTACATCATTGCGAAGCTCCTGAAAAACCCACAAAGAATATCCAGACATGCACCGAAAATCCTTGCATGCAAACCCTAGAAATGGCTCCTGAAGCCTGGGCTGCTAAAACTAGCAAGTTGTTTGTTTCAGCTCAAAATTTGTAGGCAGGTAGCTCAAGGTGTTCAGAATGCAATATAGCAATCAGAATTTTCAACTGTGTTGAGAAAATGCCCTAAATCAAGTACTTAGTAAAAATAGTAGGTTGTCGAAACTCGGTGAAAATTCAGTGGAAACTTGTTTGTAGCCTCCTGACAGCAATGTTAGTCTCGGATTTCAATAAGCCAACTCAATTTGACCTCAAAGTAGCCTGAAGGTGAAAATCCTAATTCATCAGAATGTTCTCCAGACTTAACCCTAATTCCAATCCAGGTCAAAAGAAAGGTACATCATCAGAAAAGGTGAGACAGGACAGAGAGATACAGACACAAGACCAAAGCCAAAAGACAGGAACGAACCAAAAATTAGGGGGTCCCCATTTTGAATGGTGTGATGTGTGAAAAGGTCACAACAGGTTGTCCACGCCTACGCTCAGGAGTACTAAAAGATCCCTGTTGCGGTACTGACACCTATGGCTGATCCACTCCTGCAGTCCTGCTAGATTGTCCTATCTGAAAGACATGCTGGTGTGGACTGTACTGTCTCATCGTGCCCATAAGCTGAGACATCATATCCATCATATTGTCATGTCTTCGTCTGAACTCTGTCTTCGGACTCTCCCCTCTAGCATGTTCTTTTCCTGAATCTCTTGGTGTCTCTCTCAACACCTCCCTATCTGCCATAAGTGTTGTGACACTGTCCTCACTGCTACTAGAAATAGACCTGTGAATACCCAGCATACCTGAAACTGTATCCCCCTCCGGAACCTGTGGTGCTTCCCAATGTTCTACCCCTGTTCCTCTTCCCTTAGTGTAAAAGATAATATCTCTGCTCATGAATTTAGGCTGACATGCACAGGATGGCAGGATATCTATGCTCTAATACCACTGTAAGAGACCTGGTGTCTCTCAACCCAAATTTATGCTGAGTAATGAGGTTTTGTGGGTTTTTCAATGATTTTTGCATATAAATGTTTTTGCTAGTTTTTTTTAAATAAAATGATGCCGGATAATGAAAATACAATAAATATGCTAACATCTATGCACGCTTGAAACCAATGAGCTGCAAACGCATTTCTAATATCCAATAAATGATTACAATGTAAAAAGGCATACATGCATATAAAAAAGCAGCTGATTATTTAATAAGTGAACCTGGTTTTATTTGCACCAATGATTAAATTGTACAGCCAGCTTGATATAGTAGTTTCTTCAAATATCCCCTTCTCGCTAGCTAGCAGGATGCCACTTCGCCCTTCTTATTCCCAAGGGCAAGTGTCGAAGTCTAAGGGGAATCATTTATTTAATTATTTAATTATCACATGGACTCAAAATCATTCTCTTAGTGTGATATTAAATAATTAATTAAATTACCTTCATATAAGTGACTAAGCAATAAAAGGGGGTCAAAAAATTTTAAGAAACATTTATTTAAATGTGGACTTTATAAAAGTCACTTTATGTGATGTTGAAAAGTGACTTAAGAAGTATTTAAAATCATCTTTGTAAAAAAGAAGCCACTTTATTTTGGATGCAAATTAAAAAGAAAAAGTGTCACTTTCGGGCTGAATGGAAAATATATGAGTGAGCTCACTTTTGTGGTCGGCACTTTTGAAAACTCATTTTTCTCTCACGGAAAGGCTCGAGCTGTGTTGCCTAGGGTTTGAAGACCTCCACTGTCCAGATTCGGATGTGAAAGACCATCTCCTAGCTGGACAATTTCAATTTTTTTGAAGAGACGTGGATCATTATTCTGTATGCTGATTTTGGGACATTTTGGATAAAGGAACGAAGTTATTTCCATTCTGTCGCGGCTGTTTGCATGGATAGTTCAACGGCTTCTTTTGGGGTGACTAGTGGTAGAACCTTGTGTGAGTTGGGACGGCCAACATCATACAATCCATAGACGCCATGATTTCAACAAAAATCTCAAGGGAAATTCATGTATTGTGGAGGTAGCGGGCTGAGACCAAGGAAATCGCGATTTGTTGCTTCCTACGATTTTTGGTACCTTGTTGCTGGCTGGGACGTGGTGATTGAAGAGTTTAATAAAAGCGACTAGAGTCTTATGTCTGGTGTATTCACTGGTTGGAGGAAATGACTGACTAAAGTGGGATTCTAGCTGCTGCAAACTAGTTCTGTACGTTTTGGAAGGCGTCCTCATTATTCCCGGGTCTGAACTGAACTTCTCTTCCAGGTCTGGGCACAAATACTACATATATTTTGTTTTAGTTTGGTCTGAGTCCTTATTTTTGCTAGGAGATTTAATGAACGTACTGCTGTATGCAAATCTGGGTCTGATTTTTGGTAGGAAATTGAATGTATAAACTACTGTATGCAAATCTGGGTCTGCTATACAAAATAAACAGATTTATTAAACTCAGAAACTGCCATACCAATTGTTGTCAAACATTTCTGCAAAGTCTGGGACATATTATGCAATGTTGATAGTGGAACTATGTATTAGAATGAGTTAGTTTACATATGCTGACACAATCATATTTGTAAATGAAACTGAGCATTTCACTTGAACTTACAAAATGCTGCTAATTATTTTCTGAGTTGCACTGTATCTAGAAATAGTTGGAAGTGGGTCATAAACGTTTAGTTCATTCAATACTATTGTTTATGTGTTACTTAGTATCAAGTTGTTGGTCACTAACTTGACATGAGAGGCAACGAGCTCCCTTCAAATCAAACAAATTGAACACCAAAAACACTCTGTCTCTAAGGGAAGTACAGATAGAAAATTATATCAGTCAAAGCAATATTCAGGACCAGTATGTGATGTAATTCCAAGGCATGAAATCAGAAAAAAAATTAGTCAGAGTAACAAGGCACATCTCATTTCTCCACCTGTATTTTGCTTGATTCACCCTTCTCCAACCTAGGCGCCACTTATGAAACACACAAGAAGCTGAAAAGAGAGGCATTTTGCCTTTAAGGAACAATCACACCTTTAGCAGGGGTATATGGCTTCTTAACAGCAGATTTGTATGGCCTTCTTAGCAGCAAGAGTACGGCCAATGAAGGAAGGAGAAACTTATGAGATTTGAAGGCAAATGGCAATCTGTAGAAACCCCAGTTTCCCCTAATTCTCAATTTGACAGTTTTGTTTGTCTGTTCTGAAAGTTTTAGGTTTTTGCTGATTTTTTTATGTTTTTGCACATTAAAAGAGTTGGTACGATTTTGCTTGAAATATGAAATAAATTCAAATAAAAATCATTCATCTCTAAAGACTATGGAATATAGATGCCATCACGTTTATTACTCTTCCAGAGATGATTACAAAAATACCCAGTACATGCAATATTAAAAAGCAATGAATTTTATTAAGAAAACCTGATTGGCTGCAATAGTACGGCTGCAATAAATGTCCTTCACAAGATAGTACGGCTGAAATGTGGATGGCACTTTCTTCCTCTGTTCAACGGTCACAACTTGACCCAGTCTCCTAGGCGCACCAGATGCTGAAGGATGAAGTCACAGAGGGAGGCTTTTTTTCTCTGTTTTGAAAATATACCTCTTAGTGGATGGTACGGCCTGGTACTGTACAGTACGGCCCTGATATCAGCAATAATGAATGTTATATTAAACACTGCTTCCTCTGATGGTCTCCAGAATGTTAAAGAATAGGCGCCAAGATTTCCAGAGTGCTCCAGATGAAGACTTGGGATGAAATACGTTTCCTCTGGTGGATGGTGCTCCTCCACATATGGTACGGCCTGCTGTACAAAGTACGGCCTGTTCAGATCTGCAAACAATGTGGTACGGACTTCACCAATGATCAATATTTGAATCTCTGAGATGGGCGCCCTGATGAATGAATATTCTCTGGCTCAAACCCTGACAAGATCTCTAAAGGTGATGATTGAAATCTATCGTCAATGTTATCAAAATCCCTAAATATCACCATCAAGTCAAACTGGTCATCAGTGCTCAGATATGATGATTATCTTAATTATATGAAGAGTCGATTTCCACCGCCAATAGGGTTTTAATTAAAATATCATATTTTAATCTTTAATAATTCAAAGTCTCGGCCAAAATATTTTATAATATTTTGAATTCTCAAATTGGCCTTTACCCCATTTGGAAAACACCTCAGAGGCCCGGTGGCTTAGAAGTTATAATTTTTAAATTATAGCACATATTATAAACATTAAATAATTAATATTTAATCCAATATAATTAAATATTAATATCTTCCTCATAAAATCATCCAGATTGCAGATCCGTCGTCTTGTGAACTTCGGAAGTGATTAGGATCTTGCCAATCTCAAAGCTGCTAAAAATAGCGGTGGTCCCTCACTGCTAGGCTGCTAAAATAGCAATTCTGCAAAAAGGTCTCCGAATGAGCCCGAACGAAAGCCAATCAATCAAAACTGCCAATCAGACGCTGAGCCAAGCGCCGAAACGACCCTCTAACCACTCAGTCAGCCGACGAGGGTCTCATGATAGGCCAATCTCACGTTTACTGATGCTCGCCAAAAACAGGGACATGACAGTCCGCCCTCCCTAAAATTGCTTGACCCCAAGCAATCTCAACTGCAAACAAACTCCTCGGAAGGCCCCAAAAAGAAAACTGTGTAATGTCCCACACATCTCGAACTATCTCCTGTAGCGGCATCAAACTCAACTGCGCAATCAATGCCTGGATTCCAAACCCAGCGTAAGAGTCTGTCGTGACGGTCCTCCTCAGGCTGCCACTGCGCTCTACTGCCTCCAACCTCACCATGCTGAGAATAGTGAAGTAAATCACTGGGACCCACCCACAACTCGGTGCCAACACTGTCTCCACCGGGATCCCAATACAATATAAATCTACATCCATCCGTCATGCAGAGATAAAAGCTACTAGAAGCATCTACTATCCTGAATCTCTCCCTGTCCTCTGCTAAACCCTCATGGATGTAATAACTGTCCGTGCCATCATGCCAACTAACACCATAGTCGCCCTGTAACCATGCACCTGTATGAAAAATCTGCAACATAGCTGTATCAAGCCCTGACGAATACATATCGGCATGATAGATGACTGACTGCTGCCCCTGCAAGTAATACTCCGCAAACTGCTGAGTCAAGTACCTGCGTCTGCTAATCCCATCTTGTGAAGATGGTAACTCTGCACACAATAAGGAAATACTCCCCTCAACTGAACCGAGAGAATCACCCTGTGCACAAGCATGGTGCATCGAATCATGTATAGGTGGATCAAAGACAAAACTGTAAGCACTCCTCACCGTGTACACCTCATTGAACTCCTCTGTGAGTTTGGTTTGGAATTGCGATGCACTGCAACAATCCCAAACACTACGATCATCACCCAACTCAGAACTAATGTCAAGAGTACTATCGGCATCCAACTCGAAGAGTGGGTTATCATAGATCACCCCACCATCAAATTCAAACAATGGATTGTTTACAAACTGCACAGTCACGCTATCCTGATCGGAATCATCCATCTCTGAATCGCTGGAATAATACTCTGAGTTGTACTCCTGACTAGGCTCAACGAGCTGCCGACCATAGTCAACTGTATCAAATGAAAAGATTGATTCGCTTCCAGGAGAGGGAAACAAATCAACACAAGTACCAATCTCCCAACTGGATGAGACTCTGAATATCTGCTGTGAAGATGGACAAGTATCAAGGGTTGTCACACAACTCTCCAGTGTATCAACAACCATGTCACAGGAACTATCAACGATCTGCCCTGCATCACCTATCGCGGGACTAGTCTCATGAGAACCGGGTGCAATGCGTGGCTCACTGCAACTCTCATCGAGTGCACTCATCCTATCTGTATCAACTGATCCTGTGACCGAGATGGAGGTAACCTCATCCTCAACATCTCCTACACTGCTATGAACCATGGGTGTATACTCCTCACCAACCACTGCCATGCAAGACCGCACGATGTCCAAAGGTGGTGAAGACTGTGCTAACCTCAACGCCACGGTAAGCCTCTCAATCTGTAACTGTGACTCCCGAAGAGCCAACTGGGTGCTCTGCAATGAATTCGCAGTCACCTCAAGCTCATGAGTGAGCTCATCGATCCGCTCCTCTTTTCCCCGCCATGCATCATAACAAATGCAATCCCACTCGAGAAGGAAATCTCTGTCTGCTAGTAGTTTTAGATAGTTCTGTTTCATCGTTCCAATTGCTTCTCGGAGTGCATGTATCACTGCAAGGGAAAAACCACTCTCCCTGTGCTCATCTGTCGAAGAAGGACTCCAACTGTAGGTAGTCAACATCTGACGAGCAACGTCGAAATGCTCAAGGGCGGTGGTAATCATAGTGTCATCCACATGTAGTTGCCCAACCAAATGATGAGGATTCTGAAACTCACGACCCCCATACAAGATTTCCGGTTCACCATATGCACTATGATATGACGCTGATCCGTCATCACTCTCCTCATGATCTGCAGCATCGTGTGTGCTCTCAACCATGCACACCTCAACATCTAAGGTACTGCTGCTCTGTACCTCGAAGGATGGCTCAACTGGTACGGTAGAAGTTGCTGGTCTGACAGTATCCTCACACGATTCTACTCCGACAGTGACTGCATGCTCATCCAACGCATGATCCTGGGATTCCGTATCAACATATGAATCCTTTAGCTGGGTTTCAATGGTCTGATCCGAAAAATCAGATTCGTCATAACATAAATCCTCAATACCAACTGCATCTGTAGTACCCAACTCTGGAATCTCTTCACGTGACGACTCCATAGAGTTACTTTGCACCTCTGAAACAGCTGTTATATCATGCTCACGCAAAGTTTCACCATCGCTGTTATAAAAATCAGAAGTGGCTTTTAGGGCAGAAATTTCTTGAGTCACCTCCTGCAAAGACGATGTAGGTAAGCCATTACCCGAAGTTGTGCTAGTGTGCTTATGGATCAAATAAGCACTTCGATCAAATTCATCACACAAATTTCTGCCTACTTCATAAGAGACTGGAGATATCAAATCACTCTCATGAAGAATTGTACAATCATCGGATGTAGATTCTCTATCTTTCCCAGGTGTAAACAACTCACGAGCTGTAGTGAGATATCTCTGTTTTTCGAACTCCGTCTTATGGCAAATACTCGGGTGCACATCCACGTAACTCACGAAAGAAAGTTTCTCTTTAATCTTCTGAGGTAGATTGCTATACTCCCGAAACATGCTAATCACTTCTCCATCTGTGCTCTGCGGTGTCCTGTCAATGTTAATCCTCCCACTAATCTCAGGTGCTTCTAACTGCCACTCGTTGTTCGCTGCCCTAAGTGTGCCGGCGAACAAACCCTCATACCTTTCACCTGGTATATCCTCAACGGGCTCCTGTCTCGTGAAGGTGGGCCTCGTAGGCCTATCCGCTGTCCGTGACACTGACCTAGGAGCTCTCCGCGAACCTGTAACACTCCTGTCATCGTCACGAGGTGGTGACGATCTCCTCGGAGGATCCAGCCTCTGAAGTGCAACTGCCACCTGTTGTAATACACCATTTGACCGCCGTTGACCTGCACTAAGTTCTCTGAGTGCATGCAAGACCTCCGCACGGTTCTGACCTCTGTTATTGTAAGGAGTCTACATTCTAAGGATCATTCTATCAGTCTGTAATGCACATGCGGCCATAATTCCGGTGGGATCGAATATAATTGCGACAGCTAGGGGTTGCTTTAGAATGAAGTAAATGCACGAAGAGTAAAACCCTAAGCTACATTCGAACGCGTGAAGCCCATAGGATGGCGGGGATTTAAAGCTCGATACCCTTGTAGAAACCCACAGTTTCCACGATAGCATACATTGGGGTTTTTGTGTTTTTGGTTTGGGGTTTTGAGATTTTTGTGTTTGAAGCAATAAAGCGAAGATGCGGTTTGCGGAATGCTGAAATGAATTCAGTAAAATCATTTGTCTCCACAAAGACTATGGAATATAGATGCCATCCGGTTTTATTACTCTTCCAGAGATGATTACAAAAATACCCAGTACATGCAATATTAAAAAGCAATGAATTTTATTAAGAAAACCTGATTGGCTGCAATAGTACGGCTGCAATAAATGTCCTTCACAAGATAGTACGGCTGAAATGTGGATGGCACTTTCTTCCTCTGTTCAACGGTCACAACTTGACCCAGTCTCCTAGGCGCACCAGATGCTGAAGAATGAAGTCACAGAGGGAGGCTTTTTTTTCTCTGTTTTGAAAATATACCTCTTAGTGGATGGTACGGCCTGGTACTGTACAGTACGGCCCTGATATCAGCAATAATGAATGTTATATTAAACACTGCTTCCTCTGATGGTCTCCAGAATGTTAAAGAATAGGCGCCAAGATTTCCAGAGTGCTCCAGATGTAGACTTGGGATGAAATACGTTTCCTCTGGTGGATGGTGCTCCTCCACATATGGTACGGCCTGCTGTACAAAGTACGGCCTGTTCAGATCTGCAAACAATGTGGTACGGACTTCACCAATGATCAATATTTGAATCTCTGAGATGGGCGCCCTGATGAATGAATATTCTCTGGCTCAAACCCTGACAAGATCTCTAAAGGTGATTAGTCTGTGAAGATGCAACTTTGATGAAGGTACGGCCTGCTGCATGCATTTAATGATTTGTACGGCTTCCTCAAAAGTCCTCCAGAATGATGTTATACTGGGCGCCTGGAACAATGGAAGATCTTCTGTATGTAAATTAATGATGAAGCTCTGTGAAAGTTAAACCTCTGATATTTGAATCAACTGTAAGCTCTGTAATTTCTTCTGGATGAAGAAATCCCACGACTGGCAATAAATCGGATGTTATTTCACATCCTCTGAACTGCTTCGAAGGAGATGGCTCGTTCTCCGACGATTTCGAGATGAAACCCTAGAGTCTCAGTGCTCTGGCAAAACTTGATCAATTCCTGTTTCTCAAAAATGTCATAATGGCTCAGAAACCAAGGTAAAACCCTTATCAAGCTGAAAAGTGCGATTTCCACCATAATAGGGTTTTAATTAAAATATCATATTTTAATCTTTTAATATTTCAAAAGTCTCCAGCCAAAATATTTTATAATATTTTAATTCTCAAATTGGCCCCTTTTCTGATGTTGGGCGCACCCCTCAAGGCAGATGACTTAAGTTATAATTTTAAATTATAACTTTATATTATAAACATTAATTAATTAATATTTAATCAATATAATTAAATATTAATATCTTCCTCATAAATCATCCGATTACCGATCCGTCTGATGCTGACGAACTCAGAAGTGATTCCGGATGCTGCCAATCTCAAACTGCTAAAAATAGCAGTGGTCCCACTCTGCCTGCCAGGAACTGCTAAAAATAGCAATTCTGCAAAAGGTCTCCGGTAGGCGACGAAAGTAATCGGTAAGCAATGGAATTGAGCCAAAGGCGCCCGAAGCGACCCTCTAATAACCACTTTCGATTGACCGGCGAAGTCTCATGATAGGCCAATCACGTTTCGATGCTGTAAAAGCAGGGACATAATGACGATACCAATCTGCAATTGATTCTTTCTCTGAACCCTTATTGAATCCTCTCAATGAAGCACGAATTTGACCTCTGTAATGAAGCCAACCATTAGCACACTTTAGTTAATCTTTCACAACTTCAAAATGCTGGTCTATGAAGAGTTTACGTTCTCCACAGCCTGTAGATTTTTGAAACTTGACAGAAACCCTTGGTTCCTCACAAATCCCAAAGCTCTCACCAAAAAGACAAAGTTGAATAATCATTTCACATGAGTTCGATTTTGTCTTGAGAGTCTTTGTAATACCTTCAAGAAGCTCGACCCCCAAAAAGCACATTATTGATAAATTAAATGATAACTAATTTTCCCCTTTTTGACTTAGGCAATTACTCAATAATTGGGCGTACTTTCTCCTTGAGCAATTAATTGCCCATTAAATAATATTAGCCCACCTTATTATAAAGTATTTTAATTACTTTATAATATGCCATTAAATTATTAATATTTCATTATTTGACTTTATAATATAAAGTCACAATAATAATTATTTAATTATCATTAAATACTCAAATATCCTCCATTTGCTCATCCAACTGCCAAACTGGGTCGAGTCTGAAAATACCAACTAAACCAAGTGCCCTGCCAGAAATAGTACCCCCTGACAACCTGACTTACTAAAAATAGTAAGTGTCTAAATATCACTCTGTGAGCATCTACAAAGGCCCAAACCTGAATCAAAAAGTGAAGTACTGTCTCTAACCACTGGGTAACTGCCACAAAGGACCCTCTATCCATAACTGTCAGCCATTTAGAGTCAAAATAATAGGCTCATTCCTCAACAAACAATGTCAGCTAAAAAGGAGACATTACAAATGCAGACTATGTGCATATAGTCTTTTCAATCTTGGCTCTTTTATTTCACCATGAACATGACACCAAACTAGTAACTCAGCATTTTCTTGATCCCAAAATTATATAAATCATTTGAGGTATTTAATCTAGATATTTGACACTGCAATGAATCCGAACAACCAGCTCATCTATTTGAGTTGTTATGGGGAATGAGTATGCATCCTCTGCCTAGTAGAACAAACGTCTTGCTGTGAGTGTAATGTCCCCATTTTGGCCCTACACTCTTCAATAGGATTTAGCCTATTTCCAGAAATCCGTAGGCTAAGCTGAGGTGGAAAATTAGGGTTTCCTCTTTCAGATATTGCTCAGTTGGTGTTCAGAGGATGTTGTGCAGACTTACTATTTATAGCAGTTGCTATTTTTAGCAAGTCTATCTTTGGGCAGTATCTGTCTAGCAGCAGTTCAATCCTTCTGCGGTGGCGTTAGAAGCTTGGCTATCACCATTGTTTGATGTGAACTTACTATTTATAGCGATTGGCTATTTTAGTAAAGTCCTAAATTAGCGATAGCTTCATCAGCCCGACTCCTTTCGAGTCATCTTGCTATCCATCGATTTTAAATTATTGGCACATTGGTTTAGTTATTTCCATGGGTACGAGTTTTATACTTGAGTCAAATTTCATGTTTTCTTAGTTGTACCTTGCACTGGGAGTAATAACTTCATGTTGTTTTAAAAGAGGGAGGCCATTAAAGGGGAGTCAATTGTGCATTTAATTTTATTAAAATGTTTTATTGTTGCAAAGTAAAGTTGGATGCCTAAAGGTGGTTGAGTAATATTTTATTATTTCAAAAAGTAAAATGCAAAAAAGTGGCATCCCTTTTGGAAGTTGAAGTGATTCAACTTTTTGGAATTTGAAGAGTTTTTGTTGCTTCATTTGCCAATTCTAGTTGATTCCTTGAGGTATCACGAGAGTTGGCAGTTAGGCATGGCTAATGAAGAAGAGATGAAGTTGGCAGAGACTCTCTTTATGGTTGGAAAGAGACTTGGTAAAGAATTTCGGTCAAAGGAAAATGAAGAGAACATTCTTCATTTGTTAGAACAATGTTTGAGACAAGTGAAGCCATCACCTTCAGAGATAATGGAGTTGGCACTAGCTCCTGCAGTGAATTCTTTGAATCAGCCCTATTGGTTGGGGCATCCTGATGGAGAGACCAAGTTGTTGATTTCTTCTTGTTTCATGGAGATAATAAGAATTGTAAATCCCCATTTGCCTTATGATGTTGAAACCATGAAGATCATATTAAATATGATAGTAGAATGTTTTCAAGATTTGGATGAAACTTGTAGTAGCTTGTTTTCAAGAAAAGCTGTTGTTTTAAAAACATTTTCTGAAGTTGGTGCTTGCATCTTATTGATAGAATTTGAGATGGAGAATCAGATTTATCACTTGTTTAATTATCTTTTCACCTTGACCTGGAGTGAGCAAGAAGAGAGTATGCTTGCAGCTGTCATAAATGTTCTAGTCTCTACAATTAAAAAAGCTGATAGTCTTCCTGAAAGTGTCCAAACTCTTCTCTTGGATGCTTACAAACGTGAAGAGCAAATTTCTCCCACTGCTGATTTGTTAGTTAAAGAAATTTTCAGTCAATGTGATAAGTTGAAACCACTTTTGAAGACGATTGTTGAAAATAGAGGAGATATCTAAAGCTGAAGAGAATGAAAGTTGGAATCCCTTTGAAGACATTGCAAAAGTTCAAGGGGCATCTACGAATTTGCATGTAAAGCATTTTGTAGAAGAATGTAATGTATCTGTGGAATCCTTGAAGACTAGTGAGGTACTCTTGTTTTCTACAAAGGAGAACAGTGAGTTGATTGGTGTTAAGAAGCCTCATGTTGAAGATTCAAAGAAAGAACTTTCAGAAACAAAAGTTGATGCAGAGATGCATGAAAAGGCCATAAGTGCAGATTCAAATGAAGGAGAAGTTTGGTTAGTAGAAGATGTGTTCAATCAACAATTTGCTTCTTCACAATTCCAAAGAATGTTGGTTTGAAAGTCAAGTCAAAGAGGAAGTTGAAGTCTCTTCCCACTTCAAAGCTGATTTGATCAATTCTTTTGAATCATGTGTAGAAGACAACATGGAAGGAGAAGCTTCTAGGAATTATAAGGTAGATTTCTCTTCACCAGAAATCAAGTTAAGGCAAAAAGCTAAGGAATTGGAAGGTACTATGGATGGAATGATGAAGAGTGTTCATCACATGCAAGACAAATTGAGGAGTACAACTCAAACCATTTTTGAAATCTTTATCCATCAAAGTTGTTCTACATCATCTCAGCCAGTATATAATGATTGCAACTCAAGTTCACACATTGCTGATAATGGAATTCAAATTTTGTCAAATCTTGATAGAATTAATAGACATGTAGAATAGTTGATTTATGATGTGGCTAGGGGAGAAGTTGTATGTTGCATTTCTATTGATGACATGAAGTCCATTAAATTTTCCTTGGAGGAAATTAAAACTAGTCTTTTGCACATCATTCATGACAAAGACATATTGGCCAATATTGCTGACAAGGCATTGGAGTGGAATGAGCTTACCAAAACAAAGTTGCACGAAGTGCATGAGACTCTAATTGAAGCAGAGAATCAAATTTCTACTATTCAATATTCATGGGAGAAAAAAAATAGAAGAAAAGCAGAGGAGCTTCAAGAATTCTTGATGAGCTTGATCTCATACAAGAAACATATGATTTGGAATGTTGTCCTGAGAGATGACAGCATTCAAATTCTCAAGCTTATCAAGCTTTTTACAATCTCTTGTATGAAGAAGGTGCTAGTAATATTTATTTAAATCCTCTTTTTGAAAATGATGAAGAAATTGCTTCAAAGATTACTGAAGAAAGGAATTTGAGTTTTTTTCCCAACATTGGAGAGTTAATACGTGAGTTGCACAAAGTTGAATCTACTGCTGCTCCTAGTGCAACCATTTAGCAAGAATTGGTAACTCTTGAAACACAAAGAAATGAAGGCATTCTTATTGTTCATCAACAAAGAGTTGATGGGTTTGTTGATGAAGGTTTAATTTATTTTTTGATGAGGATGCTTGTGAGGCTCATATCAGATTTTAGTTCATCACCATCTTCTCTTAGAGTGATAGATTTCAGAATTGTATTTGATGAAGGATTTGTGGAATCTTTCCGGCAAGTCATATCACAAGATTTTGGATCTTATTTTTTCACTGAACAAAGGTTGGTTGAATACTTCTTGGAACTTCAAGAAGTGGCATTGTAGATGGAACGAGTGAATCAAAGGATTCATGTGAGAGTAGTTCTCAGTTTGAGAAGTGATTCTTCATGGTTGTTAGTTTGGGATCCTGGCATTACGTGGGAAGAAGGTAATTTTAAAGTAGATAGACCAACATATAATATTTAGAGTGTAGTTGTGACCATTTGCTTATGTGTTGGAAAATGTCTTCAATTGAAAATCAGTGTTTGGGATCTCAATCATTTTCTTTTGAAGAATGGAATGCATAAAAAGAAGGTTCGATGGAGAGATAAGTTTTGAAAATTCTGTTTTATGTTTGTTGCTCCCTTCTTTCTATGTCATTGCCTCTTTATTTCTGATCATACATTGGTCTTCTGGGAAGGAAATATGATCAAAAGTTGGTTTGTGGTGATATGGGGTCTCTTGCTAAAAGTTCCACCAGCTTCGTTCATGTGCAGTTATGCTCATTTTGATGGAAAGTTGTTTTGTAGCAGCTAGTGCTTGTCTTCTTGGATGCTGATTTTCCAAAAATGAGATCTCAAGATGATTATTTCAGACCTCTTAGGAAGCTGGTTACTTCATTTCCAGGCCTCTCCACCTCCTATTTGGACTGAATTTCTGCCAAAAATAAGCAAGGGAATGTTTCTGTATGGTCAAAGTTAAAGTATGGGTTGTTCATTGATAGTTGACAGTGAATTTTGTGGTACCAACTCATACATTAATTTTTGGGACGAGTTATTAGCTGATTTGATTTGTCAAATTGAGACTCTTGATGTGAAATATGTGAATATTTCTTGGAGTTCTTTCAGTTAAATCAATTTTCTTCAAAGGAAGCATTGTGCATCCTCTTGGATAGGGATGGAGTGTGGAGCTTTGCTCTTGGTTTGGCATTGGTTTAGAAGCATGTTTGAAAATATTTTTGTTGCTGACCAGAATTATGACAACAAGGTTTGGAGGTCCTATAGACTAATATGGGACCCAGGCACTAACATGTTTGATTCATTGTCTTTTGTGGATCATGACATGTTGGTCCACTTTGAGTATTCGGTTGTATTAATCGGAGTAGCGCAACTGATTAGAGGAACAATGTTCCTGAGAAAGTTTTGGAATCCTGGTATCACTTGGGTTTCTGATTCTATAGTTGAAGATGATGAAGCCAATGATGGTCTTCTACAATTTATTCCCATGATGTTTTAGTTTAATTTTAATCTAGTGATTTCTTGTGTTGGCATCCAATAGTGCAATGCTTACATCAGTTGGTGGTATCCTTCTCCAAGGATGATTTGGGACCTTGGGATCCTATTTGGCATGGTAAGGATCAAATTGTTCCCTTGGAGTGTGGTGGCATTGCTTGAGGACAAGCAATTTTGGGAAGGGCGGACTGTAATGTCCCCATTTTGGCCCTACACTCTTCAATAGGATTTAGCCTATTTCCAGAAATCCGTAGGCTAAGCTGAGGTGGAAAATTAGGGTTTCCTCTTTCAAATATTACACAGTTGGCATTCAGAGGATGTTGTGCGACTTACTATTTATAGCAGTTGCTATTTTTAGCAAGTCTATCTTTTGGCAGTATTTGTCTAGCAGCAGTTCAATCCTTTGCAGGTTAGTGCTCATTTTGGCTATCTATTTTTTTTATGTGAACTTACGATTTATAGTAGTTGGCTATTTTTAGTAAGTGTAAATTTGGCAATAGCATCATCAGCAGCACAACTCAAGTCATCTTGCTATCCATCAGTTTCAGTATTGGTATTGGTTTTGGTTATCTCCATGGACTGAGTTTTTATACTTAGTCAAATTTCATGTTTCTCAGTTGTACCCCATGCCTAGGAGTAATAACTTCATGTTGTTTTAAAAGAGGGGCCACTAAGGGGGACAATTATGCATTTAAGAATTTATTAAATGCTTTATTGTTGCAAAGTGAAAAGGAGGTTGAGTAATATTACTTCATTTCAACAAGTAAAATGCAAAAAGGTGGCATCCCTTTTGGAAGTTGAAGTGATTCAACTTCTCAGAATTTGAAGAGTTCTTGTTGCTTCATTTTCCAATTGAAGTTGATATATTGCTGCTGTTTGAAGAGCTGATTATGCATATTTTTGAAGAGCAAAGTTACGCTACTGGAATGAATCCAGAATCTGGCTAAGGGAAAGCTTAGAAAATTTACTCCATTCTTTGGGCCTACAACTATGGTTCCCTAGGTGGTGGATTGAGAGTGTGCTTCATCTAGAAGTACATATTGAGTATTATTGTGGAGTTTTGGTGAGATATTTCTAGTTTTTATGCTGTTGGTTTATCATGGTTGAAAGTGACTTTTGTATAAAACTTTTAGTATGTATTTTATTTGGTTCTGGGTATTTGATCATTGCATTTCTATAATAGAGGCGACCATATTTGGAGGTTATCAAAATTTAATTCCAAGTTTCAGATTTTATTAAGCAAAATCGCTCTTGCAAGGAGGCCGTACCTTTTTGGAGAGCATTGGGATTCGTGCATAAATTAATGGTTGAGTTTAGATGCTGTTTTATCATTGTGAATTGGGCGCCAACCTTCTCAAGAGCTTTTGCAAGCTATATTTCATCTTCTGGAGGTATTGTGAAGGAGTTGTGATTATTTTTATGTGTTTTCAGTTTGTTGATAATCATTTCCAGATTGCTGATTTTTATATCAATTTGCTTCAGTATTCTGATTTTGGTTTTAAGCTTCATTAATTGAGAGGATATCAAGTGGAAAAATCTTCTATTTCATTGTGCTTTGTAAAGATTGTAATAACACTTGAAAATTGCAGTTGTTTATCATTGTAAGACTATAAACAGTAGTATTGTTCCAGTCATTTAATTAGCTGCAAAATCTTATGATTAATCTCTCATATATGTAACCCCTGGATGGTTTACCGCCAGTGTGGATAAAGAACATTCTAGAAGCTTATCTCTCTTATTTGCAACTATTTCTATTCATTGTAAAGCTAGTTAGTAGTACTAACAGCTATTTCATTTTATTGCTGCAATTTATACTTGATTACACTCCCACAATTGAGTGGTTGAGTTTTAGAATAAATGTCTTTCTTGATTGTAAATTCCCCCCACAAAATAAGTGGTTGTGTGGACAGTATTCCCCCCACGTTAATAAGTGGAAGAGTGGATTTAAAGGCTGGCTTGCCGCCTAATAATTGTTGTAAACTCACCCACTGAATAAGTGGAGTATTCCCACTGCTTGAGGATGCCTGCATCAGCAAATGAATTGTACTGTCAGCTCTGTTTATGCCTAACGATCCTCTGACCATATGCTATCACCTCGCCCACATTGGGATCTTGGTGAACATTCTTGGTTAGAGTTATCTTCTTTGTTGATTTGCATTTTTGGAGCTAACGCTAATCAGTGTTTGGTTGCTAATTTGTGTGTCTAATTTTGGGGAAAAAAGTTAAGGGGAATATTTCAGTGAGAGATTCATCTAATTCAAACAAGTTTATTGGACAGTTTGACCATTCAATAGAAACCCTTGGACTTGGCATGGGATATAGAAGAGAAATGATGAAACAAATAAACATTTGTAAATCCTGCCCAACATATTTAAATTTGTAAAATATCTAAGAAACAATAGTGACAAGTAGTTTTCCAATTACATACTCTAAATGGCACATTATACAAAATGGGGTTTACAGCTGTTTACCATACATTTGCAACGAAATCCCCATAACACGTGATTATTTGTTATAGGAAATTAATTTAGGTTAATTATTTGAATGATGAATAATGCAAGTTTATTGGAATGTTAATCACATTTCATAGCAATGAGTAAGCTTGTTTTACTCTGCATTTCCCATTGGAAGATGAATCCCATTTGATCATATCAATAGAACTACTAAAGCTAATCAGATAAATTGTCAACCATTCCAAGATATCTTAGCAGAGAAAGGATACTCTTTGCAATGGCATGGCATAGGAAAGGTCTATGCTCGATTATAGGGAACTGGACATTGGCAGTGCAATAGCTTCTATTATGAAGAATCATCTACTGTAATGCCTATTTTATTAGTCTGGGACTCTGAAATGTGCAGTGTTGTTGAGCCTTCCAACCCTATCCCATACTGTCAAGAAATAGATCTTCCTTTCTTCTTGGATGTCCCAAAGCATTTGTGACTTTATTTGTTGTATACCTAGAAAATAACATAGACCCCTATGGAGCCCTCGCAAAACTAACCAAGTTTGGTTTCAATGTAAACAAGAGTTCCAAAGCAAATAGAACTAATTTTTTAATCAACAAAAAATATAACAATCTTTACAATGTCAAACCAACCTTGCAAGTTGTTTTTGCTGCCAAGTCGAAGTGCTTCTTCCAAACCATTGATGGGATTGGAATAACAGAGAATCCAAAGGAAACAAGAATGCCAATCCATAGTCCATAACCAAATCCATTACTCCACCACCCCTATTTATAAAAAACAAAATCTTCATTAAAATAAACTCATGGCAATACCTTTGGAGTAATAAATTATTGAATTTACGCCTTTCACAAGTATGTATATAATAAGGACTTGTATTGAAGAATTTTAGATGCATTTACTTTATAACAATACAAGAGACATGGGCAATGAGGAGTTGTAAAGGGTAGTAATAATGTAAAAGAGATTTGACTTTATGAATGATCAAGGATAAGCATGAGCTGTCTACGGATATCCCTAAATCGGTGTATATAGACAAATGGCCAATGCCACAACAGATGCTGAGACGGATAAAGAGCAGCCAAATGTTTAGTGTAGAAACCTATTTTTTGTCATCCTAATTTGACCACCTTCAATAATTAATTCAACACATTAATTCATCCTAGCTAATTCACTATACCATCACCAAATTAATTAAATAATTAATTACCTGATTTCATTACATTCCATTAGCTAATTCTTAATTAATTATCATTAATTAATTAGTTAATTTTTAATTAATTATCATTAATTAACTTATAATTATTTATTAATAATTCTATTTTTTCCACTAACACTTCTTAATTAATTAATCAATTTATCATTATTACCATGCACACATAATTAGTTAATTATCATTAATTAACTTGTAATTATTTATTAATAATTCCATTTTTTCCACTAACACTTCTTAATTAATTAATCAATTTATCATTATTACCGTGCACACATAATTAATTAATTATGTAAGTAATTAATTGATTATCCTCTAACAAATCCCATAAATAAACTTCATACACACATAATTAATTATCTCCTCAACATGTCATGATTAATTCATTTTAAGAAATCAATCTGTCACTCATCAGCTCATGCAAGTTTCTAATTCCTTGACTTATGCTTGCACATTCCTAAATAGATTAAATTAAATAAATCAAAAGCATTGCAAATCAGCTTTAACTTTTAAACCAAAATCACAAAAAGAAAACTCAACTTCTAAATCAAGTAAATCAATCTCAACCATTCATCTCCTCATCCAAAACCTAAAAATCTACGTCTCCTTTCACAAAATCTAGATCATCTCTTAATTATCTTGCATCCATCTAAGGGAATCTCTTAATCAATCAATCATAAGTATATGTTGCAAAGATCTTGTATGTTCGTTTTGTTAATGATAAACAGCTTCGAGATTTTATATTCCAACGTAATAAATTAAATGATAGCCATAAGGCTATTTAATTTATATGGCAACGATTTGTTAAAGAAATAAAAAGACTCTTCCAAGGCCGACTTCTCTCTTTTGGAGTGATTAATTAAAAGAAAAATATATTCATTATATTTGGCCGACTTGTATCAAGAGAAAGGAGGTGACTCTTCAAAGACATATAAATAAGAGTTCGTCTTTCCTCATTCATCATCAAGTAAGTTCGAATTATCTTTTCATGCAAGTGAGAATTCTTCAAGAGCAGATTGTGAATTACTCAAAGGGCAGATTGTGAATTCTTCAAGAGCAGATTGCGAATTACTCAAAGGGCAGATTGCGAATTCTTCTAAGGCAGAATTGGATCTTAAGGAGAGGCAGTTTATTATTTGTCTTTGTATCTTGTGTAAGTTCTGAAGATTGGCCTTGTGATTGGCCTCATTGTAAAGCGAATTGTTGCCATCACTTATATATATAAGAGAGATCTTTGTTGCTGGGTTTTTCTCCCTCAAGAGGAGGGTTTTCCCAGGGTATCTGCTGTGTCATTGTCTGATTTGAATTAATTTTCTGTGCATATAATCTGTTCATTAAAATCTTACATGGTATCAGAGCGGGTTTGAGAGGATCGTGATCAGATTATTTCTATTCAGCAATACCCTAGTTGTTCATCTATCTCATTAGTCAAGATGGTGAACGGTTTAAAGATTGAGGATAGACTCGAGGGTGCATCCAACTTCACATCATGGAGATTTAGGATCATGCTTACCTTGCGTGAAAATGACTTGGGTGAGTTCGTAGAGTCCAGCGTTCTTGAACCTGAGGAGGAAGAAGCGAAGTTACAATGGGTGAAAAAAGATGTTAAAGCAATGAAGATATTGGTTGATTCCGTCAAGGATCATATTGTGTCTATCGTCTCTAAGTTGAAGACATCGAGAGATATGTTCAAAACATTGGAAGAGATGTACGAAATCAACAATACTAGTCGGGCACTTGCACTAAAGCAACAACTTCATCATGTGAAGATGGCGAAAGGTGAATCAGTGATTGCATACTTTATGAGGATTGCAGATTTGAGAGATCAGCTCTCGACAATAGGGCATATGGTTGATGACAAAGACCTGACTATGCTTGCTCTCAATGGTCTACCTTTGTCTTGGGAATCTTACATTCATGGAATCAATGCAAGATCAAAATTGCCTAATTTTGATCGCCTAAGATCTGATTGCATTCAAGAAGAATCAAGGTTGGTAGCAAGAGGCGTTGGTCAAAGTTCAAAGAATGAAGACATTCATGTTCTCGCCTCCCATGCATCAAAGAAGAAAGGAAAAGATGGAAGGAAAGGATTCTTCAAGAGGAATCGGGACAAGGGAAATGATGATGCACCTCCATTTAAGAAGAAGAGGGATATGTCCAAGATTCAATGTTTTCGATGTGACAAGTTTGGGCACTTCGCCAAGTATTGTCCAACTAGACCTAAGCAACAGGTCACCGTTGCGGATGTTGATGATGCCTCTCCTCAAAAGGATTCAAGTGAATATTTGTTTTATTCGGCATTATCAAGCAGTGTACCTTCCGACACCAACACTTGGATAATCGATAGTGGTGCTTCACGTCACATCGCCGGCTTTAAAGAGCACTTATCAAGTTTGGTGGAAAAGGAGTCTTCTGAACAAGTTATCATTGGAGATGATGCTAGCTACTCCGTGAAGGGAATTGGGACCTCTACACTTCATTTGGATTCCAGCATATCACTTCAATTGGGTAATGTTATTTATGTTCCTGGAATCAAGCGCAATCTTATTTCTATATCAGCTTTGGAAGATAAAGGATATCAGGTTGCCTTCTCCAAAGGCAAAGTTTTAATGTGGATGGAGAACTCTAGCTTCAAGGATGCTCAAGTAATTGGAGTTAGACATGAAAACCTTTACAAGGTCTGCACACGTCCTTTTCAAGCTTTGGTTCATGACTCTTCAAGTCTTTGCGATCTTTGGCATCGGAGATTGGTTCACTTACACTTCCGAGCTTTACCTATCATGGAGAAGATGGTATCGGGTCTCCCCAAGTTCAACCAGGAGCACGAAGGTACTTGCAAGGGCTGCGCATTGGGGAAGAACATAAAAGCCCCTTTTCATAGTAGAGAAAATAGATCTAAGTGTATTTTAGATCTTATTCATTCTGATTTATGTGGTCCTATGTATGTTTCGTCTTTGAGTGGATTCTTGTATTATGTTTTGTTTATTGATGACAACTCTAGGAAGACTTGGATTTATTTTTTGATATCTAAAGAGTCTGAGGAAGTGTTGGATAGGTTTAAAGAGTTTAAAGCTTTGGTAGAAAATCTTTCTAGTAAAAGAATTAAGGTCCTCAGATCTGACAATGGTGGAGAATACACCTCTAGTAGTTTTCGGAATTTTTGTATTGATGCAGGGATTAAGAGGGAGTTATGTGTTCCCTATAATCCTCAACAAAACGGTGTTGCAGAAAGAAAGAACAGAACGATCGTGGAAGCAGCGAAGGCCATGATTTATGATCAAGATTTGCAAACCTACCTATGGGCAGAAGCTTCCAGGAGCTGTGTATGTTCAAAACAGAAGTCCTCATAAGATCTTGGAGAATATGACTCTAGAAGAAGCATTTACAGGGAAGAAGCCTGAAGTCAGTCGTTTGAGGATCTTTGGATGTCCTGTCTATATTCATGTTCCCAAGGAAAAGAGAACCAAGTTGGAGCCTTCTGGCAAGAAGGGAATATTTGTGGGCTACAGTGAGACATCAAAAGCCTACAGAATTTACATTCCAGGTCAGAAGATGATAGAGATTAGTAGGGATGTCACATTCGAGGAAGATGTTGTATTTAGAAGATCCAGGGGGATTCATATGGAAATTGATAATGAAGAGTCTCCTCAGGATATGGAAGTTGACCATCCTCCTGAGATTCAGAGGGAGACTTCAGAACCAAAAGAAGATATTGATCCTGTTGAACCCTTGGAACCTACTGATGGGCCTACTAACAATGTTATTGGGAGAAAGAGACCTCTATGGGATAGGCGTACTATGCAAGAGGCTGAAAGTTTTGCAGCTCCTAGAGGCACATTCAGAGAAAACAAAAGGCCACATAAGTTCTCCAGTTATGTTGCCTTGATGAGTCAGATTATAGAATCTGAGCCTACCTATGTTGAGGAAGCATCTAGTCATCAGGTTTGGAAAGATGCTATGACAGAGGAGTATCAATCAATTCTTAAGAATGATGTTTGGAACATTGTTCCTAGACCTGAGGGCAAGTCTGTGATATCTTCTAAATGGCTATTCAAGATTAAACATGCTGCAGATGGAAGCATTTCTACATTGTACAGACAGCTGATTGGATCCTTGATGTATCTAGTTAACACTAGACCTGATATTTGCTATGCAGTGAGTGCACTTAGCCAGTTTATGTGTGATCCGAGACAGATACATCTTGTTGTTGCTAAACATATCCTGAGATACTTGTGAGGCACAGTTGGATATGGATTGAGGTATTCTTCGGATGCAGACTTGGAGTTACATGGTTTCATTGATTCTGATT
>VDFB02159878.1:0-27082 GCA_007258455.2 Sequoia sempervirens
GGAACATAAGCGCGCCACACAGACATCTGCGCGCCGCGCGGACGTCCTCGACATAAACGCCTCCACCAACGCTCAAAACAAGCACCAAGTGGGATGCAAGCAGTAGGCTTAGGTGGAATTAAGCCTCCAAACTTGGTTTTCTAAAGTGGAAAGAGGAAAAAGGGGAATTTACACATGGGGTGCAAATTCACTCCTATACAGTTGGTAAATGCATTGTGCAATAAGATTCTTACTTATCCACATCATATATTATTTTTGGTAAGGTATGAACATGTATCCTTGTATTAGAACCAAAATTTCCTTTGTTAACTACTTATCACCCTCCATATACCCTTATCATACTTAATTTAATAAGGTAGTATAATTAATTTGTTGTAATATTAGTTAAATATTGATGTATGCATACTCTGCTCTTTTGTGTTAATGAAGATCTTAATGCTAATGATCATGTGTCAAAATATTATTTTTTGCAAAGATATGCCATGTGAAAGAAGGAGAGGAATTTTGGAGCAACACATCCATAGAGATCTAGAATCCCTATACCATCTATGAAAGGAAATCTTGATGTAGATTTATCTTATCATTCTTGAAGCTATGACTTCCACCAAACTACTAGTCTAAAAATCAAGGTTCATGTTTTATAATAGTTATCTCAAATAGTTAAAATACTTCTCATTTAATTTAACTCAGACTTCTATTTATGAAATTCATTTAATAATTTTAATGACATCAAGAAATGTCACCATGATTCCATAATATAGGAAATAGAACATAGTTTATATATATATATAAATCAACAGAGATAATTATAGCATTTGATATATGATATTTTCATAGAAATAATATTTTATTAGTAAGAAAACGGTTGATAGAAGTACAATTGCATGTTGTTAATTATTTTGTGAGTGGATGAATTCAAACCTCTATCAAGATGACCACTCAACTAGGGATTTGAAAGTGCATGGTAGAGATAAATATTTTAAATTTTCATTAAGTTTATGTTTGCATAGTTTGTGCACATACCTTTTATAACCTATAATTTTAATATGTTCAATGTTATTTGTGTCATTTCTATAATTTGTATTGTCTATGATATATTTTATTCTATTTTGTAAGTTTTTGTTTATTTAAAAGACTATGTATTCCATAGCTCCATAATAGACTATTTTTTTAATGTTTTATTAAACTCTTTCTTTAAGAAATATAAATCTACTAAAATATTTTCATGAGCTATGTTTAAATATTTCTTCAAAAAAACAAGAAAAGGATAGAATAGTTTGGATTGTATTACCAATGGTATAGCACTTAAAAATAAATTGCATTCAATTGTAATAGATTTTAAGTTATATCCATTGTATTTGTAGGTTACACTTATTATTTTTTAGATTAGAGTTTTTTAAATTATTTCAACTTAATATTTCTTTCTCGCACATGCATTCTTCACTTTGATGAAATTTTGGATAGATTAGATATCACAAATCCTTCTATAAACAGTCTTGGAAACACCCTAGTCAAATGGTAATTAATTAACTAAAGTACAAGACCTAATCATAGCTCATTATTTTCCTCCCCTCAAGTGTAGAAGTAGGAGACCTATCTCTCAAATAGAAAAGAATATTAACTAACTCAACCTAAAACTCATATCCTAGACCAATAATACTTAATAGGATTCTATCTTGGTCAAACAAGGTATTGTTTAACCTTTCAATCACTCTATTATGTTGTAGTGTGCATGGTGTTGTTCTTTTCCTAGCAATAATAGTGCTCTTACAAAGTTCCTCAAAATCCTTAGATAAGAAAATCCCCACCATCATCTAACCTCATATTTTTCCTAGGAAAAAAAGTCCAAGAATGCCTAGAATAATTATGAGTGAAGGAGAAATGGTACAAATATTTAATAATTGAGTTTATATCCATATGACTAAAGACACCGATCCCCACTTTCTCTAGCACTTTATAAAGTAAACCACACCTTATTTTTCTTTAAAAATAACATAATATTAAAAAAAATCAAACCCAATAGAACAATATTAAAGACCTTCCACCATATTTTTACTCACTAACATTTTTAGCCCATTTTATTTAATGTGACCCAACTAGTGGTACCACAATAACCTAGGTAAGAGTTATTATGAGTAGAACAATGATAAAAGTGAGTGATTATAAAGGATATGGGTACTATTGAAGCTATATGATAGAATCGAGAGATCAACAATGACCAAAGGGTGATATCCTTCGAGACACAGCCTAGGAATGCTATTCAAAAAATGGAACAAGAATAGATACAAAACAACTAGTTGAAAATGGGTTGACTTGGGTTTGACGTGAATTTTGAACTTCAGGGTCAAATCTATAATACAAAATTGACTTGGGTCATTTGTGCACCCATTTATTTGACCCAAGAATATTTTTTGATAATATAAGAACTAAAAAATATCTAAGTAGAGGTTAAGTTCTACTATTTATATTTTTCTTGAAAATAGGGTCAATTGGAGTTGTTGTGCCCGCCCCGAAACCCTAGAGAATGTAACACATTTAAACGGAAGAAAACAAATTTTCAACAACTTTAATCTAAAATACATAAATTAACATTTAAAACATTTAAACATTAATTTTCACAAACAATCTCGCAAGATAATATATTATCAAACAAACAAAGATGACATGACACTACGAAAAACCAACCACGAACCGACGACACACTGTGATTGGGTTTGTGGTTTGACAAGGGAACCCCGTTACTATCTCCCTATCAACATTACCGCTAGGAAAATGAACACATCAGACCTGTGAAGCCAGGTGGAAACGATGTCCTGTACCTGCAATCCTGTAATCAAAACGAATGTCGAACATGCATATAAACATAACAGTCACACCGTGAAGAGAAATCGTGGAATCACAGGGCGCTCACATGCAAGTGATGTAATCCCATCCCCTTCACCAATACAGTCACACAATATTGACAAGAATAAAGCACCAATAAATCATCATATTATTGTAAATCAATATTACCCAAAAAGAAACTACGCTAATCCATAAGCATAACATAAATCATAAGAAACCACATAAAGTATCATCACCTCAAAGTATAGCATCAACATCGCTCCAATGACAGCGATCATAAAATAATAACAAGGTATCAAGATCTATCATAGTAAAGATACTGTCTAACAACATAAAAAAATCTAAACACAAAGTAGCAACAACTGGAGGGGAACTACATCCTCCCCCCTAGAATCAGGCTTACTCCTAGAAGCTTGTGAACACATAGGGGTAAAGTTCCCTTGGATCCTACTAGACCCTAACCTGCTCAGAATATCAATACCTGAGGATCAACTCCTAATGCTGAAGGACGAATTGCACCCTAGTGCTCGGTCTGGCAGTTATCCACTGCAGTAAGTACCTTATGCGATCTTCCTGTATCTCCTACGGTCGGCTCTGAAGCCGCCGGTCTCTGACTAAATCTAGAAGTGCCCTGTTGTGGACATTGTCGAGCAATGTGGCCATCCTGACCACAAGTGAAACATCATGTCCCTCTACTGAATCCCCTATCACCTGGAGGCACACTCGACCATGGGAAACCACCTCCACTAAACACTGTCTGAGACATCTGTGCAGGTTGATCGTAACGATCATGATGAGCTCGTATCCAACTCCAATCTCTCTTCTTCTACTTCCAACTACCACCGTGTTGGGACTGAAAATTTTGTTGCCTTGATTGCGAAGGTTGTTACTGCTCACCCTTAGTAGTTGCCTGATGCCCCTTGGGGAAGCCCACAAGCTGAGATCGACCACCCTAAGATCCAACACCAATGGAAGATGCACTACCAAACTGAACCCCCATCTATCCACCTAAAACCATAGCTATAATTAAATTTGTGAGATAAGTGTGAGCTTTTAAAGCAAGAAAAAGGAACCAATGCATGTGGTGGATTTTTGGAAAAGGAAGAGCTTTATTTATTTTTCTTTATTTTTATTATTGGAGAGGAAGAAGTTTCTCTACACAAGAATGGTTTTTGGTTTTTGTCTGGTGAAGAAGAAGTAACAACGGTTGAAGAAAAAAAAATTGTTGCATTTTTAGTTGTTCCTTTAGGGTTTGTGCGACGGGGCATTACAGGAGTGTTAAATTAATCAAAATAATATGATACTTGATCATGTGTTCAAGACACCCATAGAAAGTGGTGTAAAATAAAGCATAATTATGTAGTATGTACACTTTTGAACCTTAAACATTCACAAAGAAGGAACATAGAAAAACTTTAAATAAATGTGAAAAATGTCACCTAGTTGAGGAAAAATACTTAGGAGTTGAAAGATGAGACTCTCTTCATTTTGCAAAACAATAATTAGGATGATATGTGAAAGGATTATAATATCTCCAAATATCCTGAGATATAGACTTATGTTTTCCCACATAATTATGCAATATGTACACTTTTGAACCTTAAACATTCACAAAGAAGGAACGCAGAAAAACTCTAAATAAATGTGAAAAATGTCACCTAGTTGAGGAAAAATACTTAGGAGTTGAAAGATGAGATTCTCTTCATTCTGGAAAGCAATAATTAGGATGATATGTGAAAGGATTATAATATCTCAAAATATCCTGAGATATAGACTTATTGAAGTTGCTCTAATATAGTAATATATATATATATATATATAGAGAGAGAGAGAGAGGTTTCCTAAAGATATGCTAATTTACAACCTTTAATAACAAAAATGGGACAATTGTCTTTCACACGATACCAAACAAAAATATTGAATTGACAAAAAATAAAGAATTAAATATTATTATAAAAGATGTTTTATAAATAATATTTTGAATAATTTATAACAAGACTTATATTCCAAGTTTTTATTATAGCAAAATCAAGTACACCATAATCTCTTTCTTCTATATCAAAATATACCATTATTCATATAAATTTTTCCCCTAACCACTTAAAATTAATATAAAAAAGATAAGTATAAAGGATCTTTTATTGTAATATTGATATAAAGAAAAGAAAAAATAATCTCTTTCCAATAAATTTTTCTACATTTGAATTGTATTATAACCCAATATAACTATAAATAAATAAATATTATAACAAGTTCAGAATAAATCTCTAAAACTAGAGAAAATTGATTCTCCAAAACCATCCTCTTGAAGAAATCTACTCCTAATTTGGAGACAGAATTTAATCACAGTTCCACATCTATGAACAAAATTGCCATATTCCGACATATTCTTCTGTAACTGAGCTCAGTGATGGTGATAGCATTAGTATATGCCAATCTCATTATAACAATACAACAAAATGTAATACAACAGTTATTGTAGTATATATTTCGCATCTTACCCAAAAATCAAAATAAACAAATGATGAAGCATCTTAAATTTCACTTTACAGGAATCTAAGCAGCTTATCAAACCCTAAAACATGCACAGCCTGCAAACATAGATAATATTATATTGCTGAGCTTTCAGTAAGCGTAATCATTCTGCACAAGTTGTCGAGAATCACTGAACGTTGATGGATACCAAATCTTTCATCTGAACGTTGTACTGACAGATATGCCATTTCATCTTCTTATTCATGCCACTATATAAAGCGGTTTGTTGGTCTCTTTAAATCTGCATTTTTTATTTGAACTTCAGCCTATTCTTTCCATGGCTTAGTTATTTTAAACTTTGTAACTGCCTTCAAACTAAGCAACCTCCCTTAATCCTTTTTCATTCAATTTTTTGCTTTGGTACATACATTAATCCTTAGGCTGCCTCATTTCATTGGAGGAATAATTGAAATTAAAACAAGACATTTTGTCAAATGGAAATGACAATAATGTCACTTCGATCCATCATCGAACTACAATTTCAAAATGTCAAATTAAAAATGAAAATCAAACTAGAAATCAATTTGATTGATATTGATTACCATATGCCCAAGATGCTCCTGCATCATCTAGTATGAAACTAGGTTTTCGAGCTTGTTAATAAATAGGGTTATGTAATAAAAAAGAGTAATGAAAAATAATTTGATGATACATGTAAGAGTGATTTTGAACTTGGAAAAATAATAAAATTGAGTGATTATAGATGATATAGGAAAAAAATACTAGGGTTGTCTTTTTATACATGACTTAGGAATGTTATTCAAAAGTTTTGGTACAAGTTTCAACATATAATGACTAGTTAAAACTGATTAAACTCAATCTTATGGTGAATATTCAATTTTAAATATGAGGATCAAATACACATTGTAGAATTGGTCTCAATCATTCTCATGCATATATGCTTTACTTGATAATAAATATTGATAAGCTAGGAACTAAAAATTATCTAAAAAGGTTTATGATTTTTTATAAGAGTCAATAGAAAATTGGGATTATCCAAATTAATCACACTCATATGCCAAGATAATATACTTAGGTCAACCATATAAATTAACTAGAAATGTAAGATACACAATTTTCACCTTTACATATTTAAAAAAATAAGAAATATTTAGAAAACAAGGAAAATAGGATGAACCAAAATAAATGTGAAATATATCACTTAATTTAAGAAAAAGACTACTAAATTATTTGTATATATGTTTATATGATTAGATAATATAGAAGAAATGGGATATTTTCTCTCAAGAATATATATCAATTTATAACCTTTAATAACCCAAAAAGAATGTCTTTCACAACATATGGAGAATAAATATTAAATTATCTCAAAAATGGGGAAGGAAAGAATATTATGGAGGATTTGGATGGAAAAAAATATATTAAATTTCAAGAATATATAAATCTTCTCATCTCGTGAGATTCTATAAATAATATTTTAAATAATTTATAACACGACTTATATTCTACAATATTTCTCAAAATAAGATCAAATGCAACACAAAATCAATTATTTGTATGCATATTATACTAGCCATGTAAATACTTTTTGAACCATTTAAATTTGGGATACAAAATATCATTTTAAAATATATTTTTAAATAGAGATATTAGTGCGGCTTAACATGACTAATTTTAGTTTCAAAATATTTTAATTATAGATATTGCTAAATGTAAATGTAAATAGTTTAATGTTCAATAAATTCAAATAGTTAATTATCTTTAAAAATAAATTTATTAAGGATGTTATCAAACTTTTTGAGACAATTTCATGAATCTATGAATAAATTTGTCATGATTTATCATACTTTTTCTTGTATATTTTTAAATTTACCTATTATAGGATTTCTCACATACTCTTATTATACATGTAAGATGGCTTAGTGATGGTGATGATATTAGGGTTAAAAATATAATAATTATTGTAACTGAATGATATATTGAGATATTGGAATACCTTAAGATTATATTATCAAATCAAGTTATCTGTGTTTTAGCATATTAAAATAAGCATACAAAATAATATGTAAACTGGAAATTCAAAAAAAAAAAGTGGGAATTCCTTAGAAGAAAAAACCAACTTACAAAAGGCTAATAAAAATTAGATTGGTAAGAAAATACATCCAATACAATAGTCTCTTGTAAAGTATCTTAATCTTAGATAATAAAACATAATCTAAATAGATTACCACACCTTCAACAATCAACAATCTACATGCAACAATCATTTGTAGAATAAATTAGATATATCGACCAAGATGTTTTGATATAATTCAAACCATGATATTACAAGGTAGAATACCAATAGTCATACACAAATAACATGACCATACCATGAAATTAATACACCACATTATATCAAAAATGACTCCTCCACATGGATAATCACCACATATAAGTAGCCAGTACCACTCACACTTGGTAAAATAATATCAACCATATTCACCTAAACTACATGCAAGTTTCTCTCCACTACAACTAAACAAAATCCATGGCTTGTAGTAGTAGAGAAAATTATCTAATTGCTCCTAGAAATATGTGGTGCCTTTGATTATTCATTAGAATATCACCATGCTTCTATCTATCACCATGTTTATTCTAATAATGCTACATATGCACCTACATTATCATAAACACTCCAATAACTACTTAGATAAATATTATTTTGAGTTCTCCTTCAAATGAATTATGTTTACAACCATAACAATATTAGACTTATACAAGCCTCCATGTAAAAGTATAACATCTAAAACTATGCTCAAATTGTCACGACTTATCACAACTAATCTTGTAGTTACTTGCTAGTCTAGAATAAAATGCTTCAACATTAAATCAAATAGTTCACCATCTTATATCAACAAGAACCTCACTAGGACACATTTATAGGTAAACAAAATATTCTTGAAGTTCCAACATTATCGTACATGATATTTATTATAAGAGAGTATGTGGAATACACCCTAAGAAGATAAATTCATGTCAAGGAAATGGATAATGTTGGAACCCATCACATCCTTGCACCATAAAAAATTAGTACTACTTATACAATTTGTCAAAGAACTAGTAGTATTTACTCCAATATAAATTATCTCCATCTAAACCTTCCTTGTCTCAACTATCTCCCTAGAAAGCAATATTATGCATTTTCATGTTTAGTTCTAACATGATAAATGTGATTCTTATCTACAAAAATTACATTATGATTATCATAATTTAAAACAACATGATTCTTAAAAATAATACTAGTATAAAGTATTTCTAACCACTCAACTTCCTTGCAAGCATTTTTTTCCATATTTACTATATTTGTGGATAAAATAGATATATAATGCCACTTACTAATCCAACTCACTACTCCATAAAATATTTCCTTTTGCTATTTAGATCTCCAACTTAGTTATAATCAACAAGTCATTATATGGTCAACATATTTCTAACATCATTATAGTCATGGTAATATAATCAATAAACTAGAGTTCCTTGCATGTATCTATAAACTCTTTTATACTTACTCAAACATCCTATTAGAGGATTTAACATGAATCTACTTAGAACTCCCACTACTTAAGAAATGTTAGCATTCTATTTAATATTATATAAATAAAACTTCCTACCACTTACATATGGAATACTACACATGTTCTCCAAAGCCTCCACAAAATTAGGAAACTATTCCAAACTTAATTTAATGCCTACAAATAAAGTGATACTTATATGATTATTACCATGCATGCAAAACCACTAAAAAAATGTTTCAAGATACTTCTTCTAGTTCAAACATAGATTATTGATATCCATATCTCTATGGATCTCCATACTAAATATGAACCTTGTAGTAGCTAAACATTTTAAATTAAATCTCCTAAATGTTGGCCTTTGGGTTACCTAATCAATATCTCAATGTTCCTCATGATAATAATATCACAACTTATAAATCAATTATCAAATCATGATCATCAACTTGTTTGTAACATACATACTGATTAATATTACTTCTTATAAAACTAATTTCTAGTGAATACAAATAAAAAATTTGATACCACATATAGGTGACTTTCAATTCATATAGAGACCTTTATAGTTTATAAACTAGATTCTTTTTTCCTTCCCTTGATATCTTCAAGATAACTCATATATTTCCTCTAAATCTCAATAGAAGAATGCATTATTCACATTCATCTACCCTACATCAAAATTAAATGGTACAACTATGGATAACAATATTATAATGAAATTCTACTTATCAACTAGAAAAAAGATCACATAAAAGTCTATACTCTCAACTTGGAAATACCCATTTTCCACCAATCATGCCTTTTACCTCTCTAATGTATAATATTCTCTAAATTTCTTCTTCAATAACCAATTATAGCCAATAGGCTTCCTACCTTGATGAAAAATTAAAGAGTTATGATACTTGCATTGCCAAAATGCAACCATATCCTCTTTCTTGGAATTTATTCAATATTTTCTCTCCTTATAATGGATAGGTTAAACTATATATAATTTAGTTTATCATCAATAGAAGTTAGAGAGAAATACTAGAAGTCTAGTGCACTATACATTTTAGATAACTTCTTATTTTTTAAACCTTTTTATGTTAATATAGTGGAGATCTAATGCAAGAGAATATAGAGGTGTACAAGCAATCATACATCACACAAAAAAATATTTATTTTATTTTTATTTTTATTTGGAAAATACCCATGAAGCTTATTTCCTCTGAAAAGTCATGTAGAATGGTCTAGAACATCCAAAATGTCTAGAAGCTTATTATTTTTATCCCTTTTGGAAAATCATCCAAATTTGTCTTGAAAATCATGGAAGATTTTTTTTTAAAGTATGCATTTGTGCATGTATGGACCTAGAACATCATCTAAAGCTCCATAATTAATAAATGAACTTTGTCATTGATTTTCAAGACAAATTCAAGTTTGGATGTGGAGTTATTAAATATTTACGTTTCTAAAAATCTTGAAAAAGCTTTCAAATTGAGTTTTGAGGCTTCAAACAATGGAATGAGGCCCTAAAAGTTTGGGAAAATTGAATGAATTAAATATAAAAGGAATCGAGCACTATGAGCACTAAATTTAAAAAAAAGAGACTCAATCAAGTGTTTAGATTAAAATTTATGACTCCTAGAAGTTGTATTATTTTTGGGAGTTGGTAGTTACACTTTGCTAAGCATGCATGGAGGGGCCCAAGTGCATTTATGGTCAATTCTAGATTTTCCAAGATAGGGGAAGATAGTGGGAAGGATATAGGTCATGAGTGAGAAAGGAGGAAAAAATATATCAAATTTAAATCTTTAGAAGAGGAAGAAGACCCTAGAAGTAAGAGGATTGAAAGTTATAATGTGTTGCACCCTATTGAGGATTTCATGTATTCTATTCTATTTTAGTTTTTCTATTTGGAATAAGGATCATTTTCAATCAATGAATTTCTATGTTTGAATGTGTTAAATCTTTTTTGTCAGTTAGTTTTGTAAGCTAAGCCTCATTAGGATCCTACTACATTTACATCCTATGTTTCTTCAAAATTTATTATTGAAGCCCAATTTAAACTATTTCTCCTCTGGCACATAAAAAAATACTCTTAGGTGTACCACAATAATATTCTTACCTATCCATATGACATATGGTTTTGTCTCCTCAAGTGTAGAAGTAGGAGACCTATCTTTCAAATATAAAATAATATAACTATCTCAAATCAAAACTCTTATATCCTAGACCAATAATGCTTAATAGGCTTCTAGCTTGATCAAAAGACATTTTTTTTAACCTTTCAATCACTCCATTATATTGTAGTGTATAGGGTGTTGTTCTTTTTCAAACAATACTAGTTTGATTACAAAGTGCTTCAAATTCCTTAGATAAAAAAATCCCCACCATCATCTAACCTCAAAGCTTTCCTAAGAAAAAAAATCCAACTATGTTGAGAATAATCATTAGTGAAAGAGAAATAGTATAAATACTTGTTAATTAAGTGTACATCCATAGGACTAAAGACATCATTGTAAATCATTTCGAATATTCCCTTGCTCTATTACTTTATAAAGTAAACCAAAACTTATTTTGATTTAAAAGTACCATAATATTGAAAAAAAAACCCAATAGAACAATCTTAAAGACCTTCCACTATATTCTTACTCTGATATTTTTAGCCCATTTTCTCTTATGTGACCCAACTACTAGTACCACAACCACCTAGGTAAGAGTTATTATGAGTGGCACAAGGATATGGGTGACATTGAATCTTAGTGATAGGTCCTAGATGATCCATGATGACCTCAAGGTGATATCATTTAAGACACAACCTACACATCCTATTCAAAAAAAAAGGAAAAAGAGTTGATACATAACAAATAGTTGAAAATGGGTTGGCTTGGGTTTGAGGTGAATTTTAAAATTCAGGGTCAAATCTATTGTACAAAATTGAATTGGGTCATTTATTCACCCATTTATTTGACCCAAGAATATTTCTTGATAATCTAAAAACTAAAAATTATGTAAGTAGAGTTTAAGTTCTACTTTTGAGATTTTTCTTGAAAATAACATCAATGGGAGGGCCAAGTAAGTCAATATAATATGATAGGATCTTGTTTCAAGAAACCCATACAAAGTGGTATAAAATAAAGCATAATTGTGTAGCATGCACACACTTTTGAACCTTAAACATTTACAAGAAAAGAACATAGAAATAACTCTAAATAAATGTGAAAAATGTCACCTAGCTAAGGAAAAATATTGTAGAAGTTGAAAAATGAGATTCTCTTCATTTTGCGAAACAATAATTAGGATGATATGTGAAAGGATTATAATATCTCAAAATCTTCTGAGATAGAGACTTGTGGGAGTTTCCCTAATATAGTAACTGACAAACACAGAGATAATTATCTTTCACAAGTTTTAATTTACAAAATCTCCTGAGATAGAGACTTATGTTTTCCCACTTTATAACTGACATATATATATCCTTAATAAATAAGTAAACCAGTGAGCTAGGTTTTCCTAAAGATATGTTAATTTACAAATTTTAATAATAATAAAAATAGAACAATTATCTTTCACATCATATCAAAAAACATATTAAATTAATGAAGAAATAAAGAATTCAAATATTATTATAAGACCTTTTTTATTTAAAAAGATAAAATATTATGTAAATAATGTTTTATAAATACTAATATTCTAATTTTCATTATAACAAAATCAAGTACAGCATAATCTCTTTCTTCTATATAAAAATATAATTCATATAATTTTTTCTTATAATCAATTAAAATAAGAAGATAAATATAAATAGATATTTTATTATAAATATTGATATTAAAAAAAAATCTTTTCCAATAATTTTTTTTGAACATTTAAATTGTATTATGATCCAATATAACTATAAATAAATGAATATTATATCAAATTCAAAATAAATCTCTAAAACCAGAGAAAATTGATTCTCCAAAACAATCCTTATGAAGAAATCTACTCCTAATTTGCAGACAGAATTTAATCACAGTTCCAAATCTATGAACAAAATTCCCATGCTTTAACAAACCTTTTCTTGAATATTCCTAGGTCAACTAAGTCTAGCTGTTCAGACATATTCTTCTGTAACTGAGCTCAGTGATGGTGATAGCATAAGTATATGCCAATCTCATTATAACAATACAACAAAATGTAATACAACAGTTATTGTAGTATATATTTCGCATCTTACCCAAAAATCAAAATAAAAAAATGATGAAGCATCTTAAATTTCACTTTCCAGGAATCTAAACAGCTTATCAAACCCTAAAACATGCACAGCCTGCAAACATAGATAATATTATAATGCTGAACTTTCAGTAAGAGTAGTCATTCTGCACAAGTTGTCGAGAATCACTGAACGTTGATGGATACCAAATCTTTCATCTGACAGATGTAATCTTCTGGAACTTTTACCGCTGAATGACAGGATATGTCCGGTTGACTCCATAAACTTAACATTGCTGAACTCTAATATAACATCATTGACAGAGTAAAATCGGGCACATGAGACGTATCACGTAACAAATGACCTTCTACTTCCATATTCCATCTCTTGAATCTTTCATCTGACAGATGTATTCTTCTGGAACTTTAACCGCTGAATAACATGATATGTCCAGTTGACTCCAGAAACTTAACATTGCTGAACTCTACTATAACGTCATTGACAGAGTAAAAGCGGGCACAGACGTAACATGTGACCATCTACTTCCATATTCCATCTCTTGACTCAGTCTCGTTCTACGCATTTTCAGCATTATAGGTCTCTCATGCAGAGGAATCTTCTTTATTTTAATACGAAGTATGGTTGGATACAGATGAACTGATATTTAAGAAAATAACTGGCGGTGGTTACTGTTTCGACATCCAACTTAAGAGGAGAAGGGCGCATGCATTAAAGTATCTTAAGCGTCCCCATCTGAGTGCATTTCAATTACAATATTCACTGTGATGGGAAAGCTTGTTTGAAAAAAGTATGGTCTTCTGTTCTAGAACAAGATGCTTTCTCCGGGTACGGCATGGGACCTCATCAATATGTAGTACACTGGAACATTAACTTATCTTGTACCCCGTCCAACTTAAGATGATAGATAAGTCTTTAAATAAATAAAATAAATTTTAGTGTAGTATTATTGTTTTTGCCATTAAGGTTGAAACTTCTCTTAGGTCATTATGATTGTAGATATTGTGTCTTTGTCAATCCAATGCGCTTGTAGGCTTGAGCTTTCACTTGAAATTGTTGGCATGCATGCCCATGTCTTCATGCTTCAAACACTAGTTGGATCAGTGTGCTCATGGGTTTTGTGTCTATGTTGGGTTACTAAGATCATGGGTTTAGACTATTTGCATTAATACAATGTATTCATGTTGGAGGTTGGGTGATCTAATACACTTGTAGACTTGAGCCTTTGCTTGAAGTTGTTGGCATTCATGCCCATGTTTTCATGTTCCAAATGCTTAGCAGGTTTTGTGTCTATGTTGGGTTACCGAACTTGAGGGTTTAGATTATTTGTGTTAATATAATTTGTTCATGTTGGAGGTGATATCCCCATTTATGGTCTCACTTGACTTGGATCAGTCTAAAAGTTCTCGTGTTACCAATCCATATGTGTGTGTGCCTGATGTAATGGTAAGTTGTCAAAAACTGACTATTTTAAATATGGCTCTAGGAAAATTCACTACACAAATTCACCTCAAGGAAAATTCACCACTAGCAATTCACCACCGCAGAAAATTAATTTTCCCTGGCGGTGAATTGTTGGAGGTGAATTTGTCATGGCAGTGAATTTTCTGATGGTGAATTGTTGGGGTGAATTGGTGAATTTGCTTGATGCCTTAAAATATATATTTAATAAGTTTCCACCATTTCCTCTAATAAAAATATAATATATAATAAACAAATGTTATGAAAGACCATTTCACACACATATATGAATGTGGTGTAATAGTAAGTTGTCAAAAATTGAATATTTAAAATATATATTCAATAAATATCCACCATTTCCTCTAATAAAAAATTCATATGTAATAAACAAATGTCATGAAAAATCATTTCACATACACATATAGATGTGGTGTGATGGTAAGTTGTCAAAAATTGAATATTTAAAATATATATTTAATAATTATTCGTCATTTCTTCTAATAAAAAAATATATATAATAAAAAAATGTCATGAAAAACCATTTCACACATAGATATATGGATTTGGTGTAATGGCAAGTTGTCAAAAATAAATATTTAAAATATATATTCAATAAATATCCACCATTTTCTCTAATAAAAAATTCATATATAATAAATAAATGTCATGAAAAATCATCACATATATAATAATTGGTCAAAACATTATTTACAATAATTTTTAAGATAAAAATGTTTATCTGGCCTTTTGTTTCTATTTGTATCCCAACCTTTTATATTTGATAATATTTTATATAGGTGGTCTTACACAATATATTTGTAATTATTATGTAGATTTCATTTTCTCTTCAATTTAATAGTGTTCCTTCATTTGATTGACTTCTATTTTCATTAAAATTTAGAAATTAAATAGAATTTATTTTTATATTAGTATATCATTTCATTAGTGAGATTGTCATAATTTAATTTTTGATTTTAAATTTTATAAAAAATAATATAAGTATTTTAGTATGATTCAACAAAATTTGATAATATATATAATTTAAAAAATTAATACATTTTATTATTTTCTCAATTAAAAAGTTTCTCCTATACTCAATTCACTTTTAACATTATTATAATTAAAATATTTTATAAATTTTATTTTTATACTAAAATAATTCTTGAATAAATGTTGTTTTATAAAAGTGATATTTTCACTAGTGATTTCATCATAACTTAATTCTTCCAGTTATAAATTTAATAAAAAATATTTATTTTAATAATTGATTTAAAAAATTATTAAAAAATAATTTAACAAAATATAACAATAAAAAGAGTGAATTCTATATTGATTGGATTAATACAATGTTTGTTGAAGATCTTACAAATGATTAGTTAGTCAAACATACATGTTATAATGAAAAATATATATTTGAGTATCTTTGAATTATAATAATTTAATTAAAATAAAAAATCTATTAAAAAAGTTGGTCCTTGTAAAAGGATATCTAGGACCATGATATATGTATTTACATTGATGATTATGATAGGTGTTTTCTATATCTACTTTAGACTATGGGTCATGAGGATTCATTCAAAACAAAAAATTAAACTTTTGATAAAATATTTGTGAACATGATAGATGCATCTATATCCATTATCATGGGAGATACATTTATATTCATTCAAAATAAAAATTAAATCTTTGATAAAATATTTGTGATCATGATAGATGCATCTATATCCATTGTTATGGGAGATACATTTATATTTATTTATGGATTATGGGCCATGAAGATCGACTCAATAATTTTATTTGTGATCATGATAGATGCATCTATATCCATTATTATTAAAGATACATTTATATTTATTTATGGATTATGGGTCATGAAGATTGACTCAATATAAATAGTAGGTGACTCTTCAATGATAAGTTTATATAATTAACATTTCACAAAAGATGTGTTAAAATAAAATAATATGAAACATGAAAAAAAATATTTATAAAGGAAAATTCAAGCAAGTTAAAATTATTGTATTAAATTCATAAGATATATAACAAGATAAACATCTGAAATTGGGGTAGTTTAAGTAAAGTCATTATATTTGTAAAGTCCTTATATGTGTAAAATGTGAAAGTGCATATATTACATTCTTGAATCTATGTTTTATAACGCTTTACGAAGATATCATAAATGCATAGTCTTGCTACTAATTTGAATTATTTTGTTTAAAAATTAGAAATCAACCTTGAACACATTTTAAAATTTGACTATGTAGATAGCCACCGAAGATGATGAAAGATAAAGGAAAGAACAAAGAGGAAAAACATGAAAGAATAATTCTTCCTTTTTAAGGAATTGATCACATGAAATTTAACTCATATGAGAGCTAAGAATGGGTAGGTATAGGATACAACATGAAGAGATGTTAATGCACAACTAATGTGTCATAAATGAGATGTAGTCATATGCATGCACAACATCTTCACCAAAATAGGAAAGTATAAGCTGCATGATGCAAATTCAACCCACATATGTAAATACCTAAGTAATATTATCATATCCCAAGTGCATAATATGCAATACAATAATTAACTAAATATAAAAAAGTACACCAACATGGTCCCTTAATTATATCTTAGGTAGGAAGGAAAGATAGATGGATGGGTCTTAAAAAATGTGTGGCAATTTAGGTACCCATCTACAAAATGTGTCAATCAAGGAACTATGAAGGATAAAACCTCATGTGAGAAAAAAACTATCCCAAAAATAAGTCCACCATAAAAACCTAGAGAAGCTCTAAAATGACGCAAAGGCATCTAAGGTGTAAGAGAGAACTTACATAAAATAAAATAAAATTTTTTAATGTTTATTTTTTTTTTAAATATATTTTTTTATTTTTTAAATATAGTGCAACTGAATAAGTCAATTATATGGCACCACATACTAGTGCATTCATGTTTCAATACTTCAACCTCATAATTTTGAATTGTAAGCACAACAAAGCCATTAGAAACACTTTAATCCACTACATATGATTATAACTAGTTGATGCAAGAGCATCCAGTGGTGTAGGGAAATATTGCATCACCCAAAAAAAATGTTTTCTTTATTTTCTTTACTTGTTTGAGTCCCATGATGGCACATAAGGGGTCTAAGAAAGTTAGGCGTCAAAAATAGCAAAAAAGGGCACTTAATATTTTTAGTAAGTTGGCCTAAACTGGCTCGTATTGACCAAAAAATTTACCCCAATGAGTAGAACTAAAAAAAAAAATTGGTCACGAAAGAATCGCCTCAATACCCTACACGGTTTGGGAGATATTTAAGTTTCCATCTCGAGAAATTTCTCCTATGCAGCTTCAATTTCATATATGAAGAATTTAGAGGCCCCAAAACAACTCAAAAAGTTGATGAAGCGACCTATGGTGTGTTCATGTGCTGTAGATCTCTTCGATAGATTTCCAACAATATGCAATAATAGCAAATCAAACACCCAGCTCAAAAGTTATGGCCCCACAAAGTTGCCCCTCTAAAAATTGAATTTCATTAAAATTTCTTCCTATGCCAAAAATCAAACGAGGAGACTTTTGGCGCCAAAACAAAAGGGAAAGTTGAACTTTCTAGAACATTCTAGGGTGATTATTGGGTAAAATAAAAAGGGTTAAGTGAGGGTTGTAGAAGGTGGCTCCTATGGTGCAGCTTGTGGCTTCGAATAATATATTTTCTTTTTAGAGTTGATTTTGTTGTAATGAATCAAGCTCATGAGGTTGTAGCATGTAAGTTTTGAATCTGTAATTTCATTTTCTGAAAATAGTTGAAAGTGGGTTATTTTTTGTCTCGCATCTTCTATGTTGGTATCTATTGTTGTGATTTGTGTGGTTTTAGGTAGTGTGGCCCTCATCAAGTGGTATCAGAGTAGTAGTTCTTGAGTCTGTAACAGAGTGTCGAATGTGAGGTTGTTACAATAGGACCTGTGAGTGTGGGTTGAGTTCAAGATGCCTCCAAGACTTTTCCAGCATGGCAGAGGTAGAGGTTGAGATGGTGGAGGAAGAGATCCACCTAGAGATGAAATCAGAATCCTTAGAAGGAAATTAGAAACCTTGCAACAAGAGGTTCGAAGAAGAGATGTGCATCGAGAAAGAGAGGACAGTGAAGATGAAACGAAAGAGGAAATGGAAGAGGAAGAGCAAGATCCAATGGATCCTAGAGAAAGAAGATTGTTGTGAGCGATCTCAAGCATTGGGAAGAGACCTAAAATGGAGGTTTTGACTTTCAATGGAAGTCTAAATCCTGAAGAATTGATCGATTGGATCAATGACATGGAGGAATTTTTCAAGTTTGAGGAGATTGAAGATCCTCATAGAGTGAGGTTTACAAAGACAAAATTGAAAGGTCATGCTAGTATATGGTGGAAAGAGGTCCAGTTAGAAAGAGGAAGACAAGGGAAAGATAAAATTTCTAGATGGGACAGAATGGTGTCAAATTTGAAGAAACAATTTATCCCAATCGATTATGAATTGGAGCTACTCAAGAAGATGTAGAGCTTAAGGAAAGGAACAAGGACAGTGAAAGAATACATAAAGGAATTTCACAAGGTCCTGATTTAGACAGGACATTCTGAGGCGAATAAAGAGAAAGTTGCTTGTTATATTAACCGGTTGAAGCCAATCATACAAGAAGAATTGGCACTGGTAAGAATGACCACCATTGAGGACACTTATCATTTTTCTCTAAAGGTTGAAGAATGACTAAACAAAAGGTTTGAGAACAAACAAGGAGGTGGAGTCCATGGAGGAAAGACCGGTGGATAGTCATATTGAGGTTGAAATGAAGATCAAAAGAAGGGTGAAAGCTCCAGTAGTAGCCAAAACTAGAAACGAGATAACACATACCATCTTTGTGATTAGTATAATGGAGACCAAAGAGGAAGAGAAAGATTTGGACGAGGACTGAGAAGAGGAGGCTTTTGTGGAACCAGTTTCTAGTGCGGAGAAGGACATAGAGCCTATGAGTGCACTCAACATCAAGGACAAATAAAAGACCTGAGGGTAATGCAAAAGTTACACATGTAGATGAAGATGTTGAGTCTTCACATTCCAAGGATGCATAAAGAGGAGAGGTTCTTGTCACTGGAAGAGCCTTGTTGAATGAGGAGAAGGAACCAACTCAAAGGAAGATTTTGTTTCGCACTAAATTTAGGTGTGGAGGTAAATTTTGCAATGTTATTATTGATGGAGGTAGTACTGATAAGCTTGTTCCAGAAGAGATGGTTAGTAAGTTGCAGTTGGAGAGAAGAAGGCATTCAGATCCATACCGGATTGCTTGGTTGTAGAAGGACCTTAAGGGTTTGGTAAATGAACAATGTATAGTAAAGTTCAAGATTGGAAATTACCATGATGACGTATTGTGTGATATTATGCATATGGATGTTTGTCATATGTTGTTAGGTAGACTGTGGCAGTTTGATCGATGAGCAATACATGATGGACACACCAACACCTCATCTTTGAAAAAGGATGGAGTTCATCATAAGTTCAAGCCCTTGAAAGAGGCAGAGGAAAAGGTATGCAATAATGTAAGAATTTTTTTGGCTAATGGAAGAAAATTCCAAGAAGGTATGAGGCATGAGCATATGTGTTTTGCATTGATCCCTAGATTTGATAAAGAGGATACTAATTTGAGGTACCTATAGAGGTTTCAAATATGTTTAATGAGTTTCAAGATATTGTTTCTGATAACGTACTTGAAGGTTTACCTCTGGTAAGAAATATTAGTCATTAGATGGACCTGATTCCTGGAGCTAGTTTTTTGAATAAGGAACTTCATTGTATGACTCCAGTAGAGAGTGAAGAGTTGAACAAACAAGTGCAAGAGTTGTTGGAGAATGGATTGATCAGAGAGAGTTTGAGTCAATGTTCTATACCTGCAATATTAGCACCAAAGAAGGATGGGGAATGGCGAATGTGTACAAATTGTAGATCCATCAACAAGATCACCATCAAGTATATATTTCCCTTGCCGAGAATGGATGAAATTATGGACTGTTTGAGTGGAGTTGAGTACTTCACGAAGATAGATTTGAACAGTGGATATCACCAGATCTGGATTAGAGAAGGATATGAATGGAAGAAAACCTTCAAAACCAAGGAGGCCTTGTACGAGTGGTTAGTTATTCCTTTTGGGCTAAGCAATGCACCAAGTACATTTTTTGCGGCTTATGAATGAGGTATTGAAAGAATTTTTAGGGAAAAAAAATTATTGTTTATTTTCATGATATTTTGTTTTTCAGTAAGACATTGTAGGAGCGCATGATGCATATATTCGAAGAGTTTTTGAGAAGCTAAGGGAAGATCTAAGATGTCAATTAATTTGAAGAAATTTAGTTTTGTGAAGAGAGAGTTGGTGTATCTAGGATTTGTTGTCTCAGTAGAGGGTCTTAAAATGGATTCAGAGAAGGTGAGAGCTATCATTGAATGGCCTACCTCAAGGAATATTACAGAGGTAAGATCATTTCATGGTCTAGCAAGTTTTAACATAAATTTGATTAAGAATTTTAGTAGTATTTATGCACCTCTAACTGAAGTGATGATAGGGGATAGAAAAGAGCTTAAGTGGACTACAGGAGCAGCCAAAATTTTTGATATGTTGAAGAAAAAAGTTATAGAGCAACCTTTTTTGGCCCTTCCGGATTTTAATAAGGTCTTTCAGGTAGATTGTGATGCTAGTGGCACTTCCATAGGAGTTGTTTGAGTCAAGAAGGTAAGCTTTTTCCTATTTTAGTGAGTAGTTAAATGATGCTAAGAAGAAATATTTTGTCTACGATTAGGAGTTTTATGCTATAGCTCAGGCTTTGAAAAATGGAGACACTATTTGTTTCCAAAAGAATTTGTTTCATATACATATCACCAGGCTTTGCAATATATCAATAGTCAAGGAAAGTTAAATCAAAGGCACTTAAAATGGGTTGAGTTTTTGTAGAGTTATACCTTTGTTCTGAAGCATAGGAGTGGAAGGTCAAATAGAATTGCAAATTCCTTAAGTAGAAGGAAAAATTTGTTGATAAAAATGAATATAGAGGTTGTAATGGGTTCAATGAACTCAAGAGTTTGTATCCTAAAGATCTAGACTTTGCAAAAGCTTGTAAGGCCTATTTGGAACTTGTTACATTGGATAGGATGAAATGGTTGGATTTATTAATCCAATATGGGATGTTGTTTAGAGGAAGCCAATTGTGCATTCCAAGTTGTGCATTCCAAGGAGTTCTATGAGAGAGAATATAATGAAGGAGAAGCATAGTGGGGGATTGGCTGGACATTTTGGTCAGGATAAGACCATTGCTCTTGTCAGTGAGAATTATTATTGGCCATAGTTACAACAATATGTGAAGAAGTTTATATGAAGTTGTAGAGTATGTTATATGGTGAAAGGAACAAGTCAGAATACTGGATTGTATTAGCCAATTCCTGTACCTGAGAGGCCATGGGAGGATATTAGCATGGATTTTGTTGTTATCTTGCCAAGGACACAAAGAGGGCATGATTCCATATTTGTGGTGGTGGATAGATTTTCAAGGATGGCACATTTCATTCCATGTCATAAGACCAGTGATGTTGTTCATGTTGCAGAGTTGTTTTTCAGAGAGGTGGTGAGACTACATGGTCTACCAAAGAGTTATATAGTTTCAGACAAAGATACCAAATTTGTTGGTTATTTTTGGATGACATTATGGAAGAAGTTGAAGACATATTTGAAGTTCAATTGTGCACACCATTCATAGAATGATGGAAAAATGGAGGTGGTGAATAGGAGTTTTGGTAACCTCATGAGATGATTAGTAGGATACAAACCCAAGGGATGGGATTTGATTATACCATAGGCTAAATTTTCTTACAACAATTCTGTCAATAGGAACACTGTTAAATCACCATTCTAGATTGTGTATGGGTGTAGTCCAAGAATTGCAAGCTTCTAAACTGATAAAGATTGATAAGGGGGAGAAGAGTAGTGCTGAGGATGAGTATTTTGTTGAGCACCTAAAAGAATATGCATGAAGGGGTGAATAAAAAGCTATCAATAAGATGAACTCTCAATATAAGGCTCAGGAAGATCAAAAAAGGTGGTATAAGTATTTCTAGGTAGCAATTGAAGTCATGGCTCATTTGTGAAAGGAAAGGTTTCCAGTTGGTACATACAATAAGTTAAAGATGAAGAAGTTAGGACCATGCAAGATCATAAAGAAGCATGATTCAAGAAATGCATATGAGGTAGAGTTGCTTGAAGAAATTCATATTTCACCTATGTTTAACATTTTAGATTTAACAAAATATCATGAAGGAGGAATTGATGAAGAAATAATAAAACAATTGAATATTCTAGCACCTACTTCAGAAAAGGAGATAGAAGAAATCATGGATATTGTGTAGGTAGAAGCACAAGAAATAGGTAATATGCAGAGTACTTGATGAAATAGAGAAGAAGGCCTATTGAAGATTCATCATGGTTTTCTAAGGCTGAGGTTAATCATCTTGGTTTCCCTCTAACTTCTAAGAAGTGACATGATCACTTTTCAAATTACCCTTGGTGTTTGATGCAGGAGCATCCAGTGGTGTAGGGAAATCTTGCATCACCAAAAACATGTTTTTTTAAAAAAAAAAATGTTTTGAGTCCCATGATGGCACTTAATGGGTATAAGACAGTTAGGGGTCAAAAACAATGAAAAATAGACACATGCTATTTTTAGTAAGTTGGCCTAAATGGGCTCGTATGGACCTAAAAATTTACGCCAAGGAGAAAAACTGAAAAATATTTATAGTCGTGAAAGAATCACCTCAATACCCTAAACGGTTTGGGAGATATTAAAGTTTCCATCTTGAGAAATTTCTCCAATGCAACTTCAATTTCAGATATGAAGACTTTAGAGGCTCCAAAATAGCTCAAAAAGTTGACAAAATAACCTATATTGGGTTCATATGTTGTAGATCTCTTTGAGAGCTTTCCAACGATATGCAATAATAGCAAATTGGACACCTAGATCAAAAGTTATGGCCTCGTGAATTTTCCCCTCTAAAAAGTGAATTTCATTAAAATTTATTCCTAGGTTAGAAATCAAAAGGTGGGACTTTTGATGCCAAAACAAAAGGGAAAGTTGAAATTTCTAGAACATTCTAGGGTGGTTATTGGGTAAAATAAAAGGGTTAAGTGGGGGTTGTAGAAGGTGGCCCCAATGGTGTAGATTCTGGCTTTGAATAATATATTTTATTTTCAGAGTTGATTTTGTTGTAATGAATCAAGCCCATGAGGTTGTAGCATGTAAGTTTTGAATCTGTAATTTCATTTTTTGAAAATAATTGAAAGTGGGTTTTTTTTTGTCTCACATCTTCTATGTTGGTATCTATTGATGTGATTTGTGCAGTTTCAGGTAGTGTGCCCCTCATCAAGTGGTATCAGAGTAGTAGTTCGTGAATCTGTAATAGATCGTCAAATGTGAGGCAGTTACAGTAGGACCTATAAATGTGGGCTTAGTTCAAGATGCCTCCAAGAATTTCCCACCATGGTATTTAGGAGGCCAAAGGTGGTTGAGAGAATCATAGAGATGAAATGAGATCCTTAGAAGGGAAATTAGAAACCAAACCAAGGGGTTCAAAGGATGGCCATCAAGAAGAGGAAGACAGTGAAGATGAAACAAAGAGGTAGGAGAGGAAGAGCAAGATCCAATGGATCCTGGAGAAAGAAGAATGCTTCAAGCAATCTCAAGCATTGGGAAGAGACCTAAAATGGAGGTTTCAACTTTTAGTGGGAGTTTAAATCCGGAAGAATTGATCGATTGGATCAATGGCATGGAATTTTTTTTTGAGTTTGAGGAGATTGAAGATCCTCACAAAGTAAGGTTTGTGAATACAAAATCGAAAGGTTACACCAGTATATGGTGGAAAGAGGTCCAGTTAGAAAGAGGAAGACAAGGGAAAGATAAAATTTCTAGATGGGATAGAATGGTGTCAAAGTTGAAGAAACAATTTATCCGAGTTGATTATGAATTAGAGTTGCTCAAGAAGATGTAGAGCTTGAGGAAAGGAATAAGGATCGTGAAAGAATACATAGAGGAATTTCACAAGGTCCTGATTTGGATAGGACATTCTGAGGCGAATAAAGAGAAAGTTGCTCTTATATTAATGGGTTGAAACCAAGCATACAAGAAGAATGCGACATTGGTAGAAATGACCACCATTGAGGGATGCATATTGATTTTTCTCTAAGGGTTGATGAGCAGTGAAAAAAGAGGTTTGAGAACAAATAGCGAGGTGGGAAGACATGGAGGAAAAGCTGGTAGAAGGTCATATAGGAGGTTGAAATGAAGATCAAAAGAAGGGTGAAAGCTCTAGGAGTAGCGAGAACCAGAAAGGAGATAATACCTACCATCCTCGTGATCATAATAATGGAGACCAAAGAGGAAGAGGAAGATTTGGACAAGGATCAAGGAGAGGAGGCTTTCATGAAACCTATTTCCAGTGCAGAGCAGAAGGACAAAGAGACTATGAGTGTCCTCAACATAAAGGAAGGACAAATAGAAAACACGAGGGGTAAATGCACAAGTTTCCTTGTAGGGTGAAGATGTTGAGTCTTCACTGTCGAGGATGCAGAAAGAGGAGAGGTTCTTGTCACTAGAAGAGCCTTGTTGAATGAGGAGAAGGAACCAACTCAAAGGAAGAATTTGTTTCACACCAGATGTAATTGTGAAGGTAAAGTTTACAATGTTATTATTGATGTAGTATTGATAAACTTGTTTTCAAGGAAAGGTAAGCCTATTGCCTATTTTAGTTAAATATTTACTCTGAGAAGAAATATTATATCTATGATTAGGAGTTTTATGCTATAGATTAGGCTTTGAAGAAATGGAGACACTATTTGTTTCCAAAAGAATTTTTTTATATATTGATCACCAAGTTTTGTAGTATCTCAATAATCAAGGAAAGTTAAATCAAAGGAACTTAAAATGGGTTGAGTTTTTTTAGAGTTGTACCTTTTTTTTGAAGCACAGGAGTGGAAGGTCAAACAGAGTTGCAGATGCTTTGAGTAGAAGGAAAAATTTGATGATAGAAATAAATATAGAGGTTGTTGGGTTCAATGAATTCAAGAGTTTATATCCTGAAGACCCACACTTTGCAAAAGCTTGGAAGGCCTATTTGGAAGTTGTTACATTGGATAGGACAAGATGGTTGGATTTCTTAATCCAAGATGGGATGTTGTTTAGAGGAAGCCAATTTTGTATTCCAAGGAGTTATATGAGAGACAATCTAATGAAGGAGAAGCATAGTGGAGGATTGGTTGGACATTTTGGTTGAGATAAGTCCATTGCTCTTGTCAGTGAGAATTATTATTGACCACAATTACAACAAGATGTGAAGAAGTTTGTACAAATTTCTAGAGTATGTTAGATGGTGAAAGGAACAAGTTAGAATACTAGATTGTATCAGCCATTACCTATACTTGAGAGGCCATGGGAGGATATTAGCATAGATTTTGTTCTTGGCTTGGAAAGGACACAGAGAGGGAATGATTCCATATTTTTGGTGGGGGATATATTTTCAAAGATGGAATATTTCATTTTGTTTCATAAGACTAGTGATGTTGTTCATGTTGTAGAGTTGTTTTTCAGAGAGGTGGTGAGACTACATGGTTTACCAAAGAGTATAGTTTCATATAGAGATACCAAATTTGTTGGTTATTTCTAGAGGACATTATGGAAGAAGTTGAAGACAAATTTGAAGTTCAGTTATGTGCATCATCCACAAACTAATGGATAAATGAAGGTGGTGAATACGAGTATGGGTAACCTACTAAGATGCTTAGTAGGAGACAAGCCCAAGGGATGGGATTTTATTATACCACAAGCTGAATTTTCTTACAATAATTCTATCATCAAGAGCACTATTAAATCACCATTCCAGATTGTGTATGGGAGTAGTCCAAGAACTGCTTCTAAACTGAGAAATATGGATAAGGGGGAGAAGGGTAGTTTTGAGGCCGAAGATTTTGCTAAGCACCTAAAGAATTTGCACGAAGAGGTGAAAAAGCTTATTAATAAGATGAACTCACAATATAAGACTCAGGAAGATCAAAAAATGAGGTTAAGGAGTTCTAGGTAGGAGATGAAGTCATGGTTCATTTGCAAAAGGAAAGGTTTCCAATTGGTACATACAACAAGTTGAAGAATTTTGGACCATGCAAGATCCTAAAGAAGCATGATTCAGGAAATGCATATGAGATAGAGTTGCCTGATGAAATTCATATTTCACCTATGTTTAACATTTCAGATTTAACAGAATATCATGAAGGAGGAATTGATGAAGAAATTATAGAAGAACAATTGAATATTCTAGCACCTACATGAGGAAAAGGAGATGGGTAAATCTTGGATAGCCATGTGGGTAGAAGCATGAGAAACAAGCAATATGCAGAGTACTTGGTGAAATGGAGAGGAAGGCCTATTGAAGATTCATCATGGTTGTCTAAGGCTGAGGTTAATCATCTTGGTTTCCCTCTAACTCT
>VDFB02159879.1:0-42249 GCA_007258455.2 Sequoia sempervirens
AGAGCATTAAAAATTCTACCCAAGTTAAACTGACTCTACCATGCTGTGAAATTTCTTCCCAAGTCTTACTCTTCGACTAGGTGAGAGTTGAACCTCCCAACTGAAGAGTAGCTAACTAGATCCTATCAACTTCATCTAAGATATTTTGGACTCTACAATAGACTTCAACTTGTTGAACCCAATCTTCTAATTTTTCAGCATTCAATTCCCCACAATACTTTGGTAAGTCAAATTTTACATCCAATTTGATTATAGGCTTATGTGCACCCTTGAAAGGAATAGAAGACATAGAATGAGTAGAAGGAGAAGATGGAGAAGAAGGAGAAGAAGGAGTTGGGGGCATTTTTCGAAGGCTCACGATCACCTCCTGATCTTTTCCCTTTGTCCTCATGGGCTTCATGTCTCTGCATCCATTTTTTCCTCTCCTAGAATAGAACTTCTAACATGGCCTTCATGTAAAGAAAAGCCTTCTGGAAACTCTTCTCATCAAGCTCCAAACTTTTTCCACCACCTATTTCTTCCATCTATGATGGTGGATCAACTCTTTGTCTTTCGATCTCAAGATTATATTCTTCAAGCTTTCCCTTACCTCACCGAATCCTAGATCTCATTAGCATTCACTTCTACAATACTAGTCACACAAAACTTTGATACAAAACTTGATTTAATTAAGGATCTAGGATGATTGAGTACAAAATGCTTAATGTTTAATAACAACTAATTCAAAGCTCAAATGAACGAATTAACATAACATAAATGCTTAAATAAGCTTAGCATAATAAGATGATGAAAGAAAGAAAGAGAGAAATGAGATAGAAGATCAAACACAATTTGTTATCGGATTTCGCCAAATGGCTACATCTCCAAGTCCCTCTCCAACGAAGTGATCGATTTGATTAAGCTCCAAAATCAGAATTACAAATGTGTTATAAGACCATCCCCTTTCAACATGGCAACATAATTCTCCTTTTTCATATAAGAATGGCTTCCAAAATATCTCCATGTGTTCCCTCCTTCACATCACCTAATTAGCTTCTAAGAGCATATACCCTCCTTTTATACATAAAATAAGCCTAATAAGTCTTAACTACCAAAATAAATGACTAACCCACCTCTAACAATTCATACAATGACTCATTTGTCCTCTAATAGTCTTTGGTGTAAGAGGTTGGAGTGGGTTTCAATCATAAGGGCCTCTTTTGGTTAGGCTTTTCCTATAAACAATGTTTAAAAACAGTTGATCCACATATATTACATGTGGAGACCGGTGGTGCAATGGCCACATATTATTTTGGCCAATGAGGGGTCACGGGTTCAACCCCAACTGATTTTTATTAAAAACAAACTCCAAACTTATAACTCTTTAAAACAAACCCATCGACTAATATGAAGACAATTTGTGGGCACAACAGTATAGGCAGGCGGCTTGCAAGGTGTAGGGTGGGGGTTTGACCCCCACCAACTTTTGATGGAGATTTCAAAAGGTTCACCGCCCATGTCAATGAAGGAGGGTGCAACGTGGCACACTAAAAAGGTACCACATGGCATTATGTTAATCCCTAAGCCAACATAGTCATCACCACTTCATCGCTGACTAGACTACCCTGTCAGTTGCCATGCAAGCACGCCATATCTGGTACAGAATGCCACATCATTTGTACAAAATGTACTACCATCAACCACATGTCATCCATTGATTGGGCCACCTCAACATCCATATTGTATGGCCTGCTAAGTCATCATGTTGACATCATCAATCATACATCTGGTCTACCCTAGTCAACTGCAACTTTGACTTGCGATATCTGGGGCGTACGAACTTGGATTTCGATGAAATGAATGTCATTGGGTTCATGTCATCGAGCTCTTTGATTTGACGCCATTTTTGACAAGTTTTGAGATGACCATTTTTTCACTTTTCTGATGGCCTTAGGTACCAATTTGACTAAAGTTTGACAGGCCGTAACTTGAGCATATGGGCTCCTTTCAACTTTTTTCAAGTTGTGTTGGAATCAAAATTCTAAGCTCTTTCTGATGCTATTGAATTCTAGAGTGTTGGGGACACTTCAATTTTTAGTGAAAAATATCCCCCAGATCAAGACTGTTATATCACAGAGTCAAGAATTTGGTGAATTTGAATGTATCTGGTTCAAATATTGAGATTTTTCAAACCTAGAAGTGATTTTATTGCAGTAATTTCAAAGAATTTATGTGTGACTCTATTGTGGGAAAAAACCCAGAAAGAAATTTATCTTCAAAGAGCTTCATGCTATTTAAAATGTAGTCCTCTATGAAGAGAGGTGGCGACTCTATCAAGAGAAACTACTGAGAATGTGCAAAGAGTTCCAAATCTACAAAATTTTTAGTCAAGAAGAAAGGTTAGTAGTTGCTTCAAGGTTCTAGGTATTCTCATAAATTTAAAAAAAGTGTTATTGTGTTTAAAAGTAATTTGTGAGAAGTCTTCAAGTTTGAAAGAATGTTGATTCCCTATTGAGTGAGTTAAGCACTAAGAGAGGGAATAGTAGTGGTAATTTTTTCCATACTTCTGAGCTATAATTTGAAGCTTCTATGTTGTAATGAAGTATGCTTGTTCTTGAAATCTACCCATTAGATAGATCGTATATGTAGTGTATTTGAGTTATGCATTGTAATATTTTAAGATCATGATAAAAGAAAAAAATAGGGCAGTGATCAACTGTAGAGTTGATGTTTGAAGTTTGTAAAAGGGTGTAATAAAATGCATCATTCACTTGTAGATCCTTGTGGGGTGCATGATGTAAACATGAAGAGTGTGCAGCCCCTGTCATGTCATCAAAGAAGTTTCTTTGTGAAAAGATATAGACCATTGAATTTTAATGGTATTCAAGGTTTCCCAAACTCTATTCCTAATGAAGTTAGGGAACGTTTTGCAAAGTTCAAAGGGGAAAGATCATAATCAACATCTCAAAATCTACAATAATTTTCTGATTTGATGGGATATTTTGAGATAAGTCATGAAGATGTTGTCATGAAGTTTTTTGTTCAATCTCTAAAGAAATATGCTAGAGATTGGTTTTCATATTTGCTTGTGTGTCGTATCTCTTCATGGAATGAGTTCATGGCAGCATTCATAGAACAATTTGGAGAAAGAATTAATCCACAGTCAATGAGACAAAAACTTAATAATATCTAGAAAGAAGAAGATGAGTTAGTCCCAACTTTCAAACTCGGATTTTTAAAAACATTAGGTGACATTCCTGAAAGTAGGAGACCAAATGATGTAGTGTGCTTGATTGTATACTTCAATTCATTTGATGAAGAAATGAGCTATCTATTAAGAGATAAAGAGCTTGCAACATTACATTAGGCATATCAAATTGCCATGGATATTGAGAACAATCTGAAATATTCAATGATGAAAGGATACATGGCTGCAAGTGTTGGTTATCCTAGCACACCTCATGAAAATGGAATTCATGGATCAGAAAATAGAAATTATTGTCAAGATGATAATGCTTCTACTATTCCAATTTTTCCATCAATACAACACACAAATCATAGTGAGCTCTAGTTTGAACATCAACAAAATTTGAGTAGTATTGATCAAATGTCTTTTATGCAAGAATTGTCTAATATGAAGAGGCACAAGGGAGAATCACCCTATGATTTGTTCTCAAGATTTTTAGATGCCTTGTTGGAAGTCCCCAAAAATTTTAGACTTGAGGATTCAACATGTATTGATTTATTCTATGAAATCTTTGAGTCAGGGCTGAGTACCTTGCCAAAAGAGTCGAAGCCTTATAGTTTTGATTAGGTACTTGATTGGATAAAGATTGGAGAAGGAGCCAAGTGTGACTATGCACAAAATTTGATGTTTAAAAATAAAGATAGTAGTTGTCCTATTGAGAAAAATCATAAAACAATGCAAACAAGTGAAAAGGGTATATCAGAAAATGAGCATCCATCTTGTTGTATGGATGAAGATAGTGATTGTAATTAGTCCATAAGCAGCATATATGAAGATCCATATACTAGTGATGAAGATAAATATACACTTGTAAATATTGTTGATTTCTCATCACAAATTAGTGATCAAGATATTGAAGATAAAAGTTCAAACACTCACTCTGAATAATCAGAGCATAGTTTATGTAGTGATGAGTTTTCTTGTGATGAAGATCATGATGAAAGTGAACCTGATTATTCTTTTGAGGGTTATGAATGCTCCTATGAGGATGAGCTAGAGGTGTTTTCTTCACATGAAGGATGTAGTGATGTAAATGATGATGAAGTCACTTGTTCACAAGTAAATGAACAAGTTTCACATGATGAATACTTGGGGTGTAGCTCAGGTTTTCTATCACTGGATCATACTGACTCAATAGATGATGATCACTTTGAAGATAAAAACTTGTGTGTTCAATATCTTGATCCTAAGCACAGTGTTAGAAATGATAAAGATATTAATGATTCTAACTATGATGTTGATGAACATGCTCATGACTCTGCTACTCATGATTGTTTATATGAAGTAGATGTGGAGATGCCAGCTATGCATGAAGAGGATGGTGATGTACTCATGGATGAAAGAAGGGTTTCATTATTGAATGATCAAGGTATGCATTATGGCAAACACATGGATCTTGAATCAACATTATTACCAGTTGATAATATTGAAAAGCTTGTTGATTTATCTAACAACAAAATTTTAGAATCTATTGATACTGCAGAACTTTTTGGTCTATGTGTAGAGCAACCAAATGATGCAAAAAATGGTGGATCTCATGTTAGTAAATGTGAAATTGAGTTCCTTGTTGATGTTCCTTATCTTCACAGTATTATTATGGACATTTTTTCATCCAATGAGGAAATAATTTATGTGAAGGAAAACAAATATGCTTGTTCAAATGCTAATGAACAAATTTCAGATAACAATACGTCTTTGGCACATTGGTCAATATTCCTATCAACTGATAGTGCACATGAAGTTACTAGTGCACATAAAAGTGTTTTTTCTAATCCTGTTAATCCTGAAAGTGATGGAATTCAAAGTGATTTAGATGAAGGCATTGTGGGTGTTGATAAATCTGATTTTTAGAACCTTGAAGCATGTGATGGTGTGATTGAGTTGTGTTCTTGGAATGATAATGAAATGACTTGTGGTGTAATTCAGTTAAAGGAGTTTCAAATGTGTGAGAATTCTTTTCTCAAGACACAAGAGGATTGTTTTCTTGTTTTTCCCAGTACACCTAAGGAATCTCTAAAGAGTAGCCAACGCCCATGATTAAGACCCTTAAAATGAATGGCCAACTAACAAGATTTAGTGAAAGACTGAAATCTTCTACACTTTAGGCTCTATGAAACCTAGGAGGGTGTTCCCTAACATTTCATTTAACTATCTCAATAAATGACATAGCAAATCATAGATCAGTTCCTATAAGGGGTAAACAGCATAATTCACTCAAAGGCTGGCTAATATTCAAGCAAATGTCCATAAATTTACCAGGAACAGGGGCGTATCTAATAGACATATCTCATAATAAGTGAATTTTAAGAAATTTGAATTATAGCCCTAAATCTATGCTCCAACATATTATTATCGATCAAATGACAAATACCATGACGAATATACTAGTGTCTTAATCAACTAGGAAATGGAGTCATGCATCTTACAACCTATCATATAGAAATTCTTTGAATTTGATAATTATGGACTATTTCCATAAGGACTTACTTTATGAAAAATCTATTTTCATAATACATTACTTCTTACAAAATTCTCAATAAATATTTACAAATTCATGACCTCACTTAAACATTTAGTTGATTCATTGAACGCAAAAATGAAGGAATGCATTTAAATGAAACATTGAAAGATGAATGAAATACACTTGATATTGTATTCAAAACTTAAAAATGTTTAATAGAGAAGAGTAGATGAATTATGCATGGAATTTTCTTCGATATCAGTAATTTTTATATAACCATTTAAGATCTCATATGCAAAGTTCAAATCCCAAGACAATTCTACTATCCTATTTCCTAATATTCTTCTATTTTCCACCCTTTTGCATATTGGACCTAAAAGACTCAAAAAGTTAGAACCCCCTGCAAACAAGCCCTAAATTCCCTTTTATAGAGTAAGGGAGCAAACAAGCTTCCAGCTTGAAATTCAATTACATTATAAAACTTTATTTCGCATCAAATTTCCCCTGCATTTCAAAATTCCCCATATGATGATTTTGTTGAAATAGGGAAACCATAATTGCAGCAGTCACCACAAGGATAAATAAAGTACCACCAAAATTTCCCTTGACCACCATGTAAGCAACAAACCCAACGTCCATATTTACCACAAGGGTGCACAGTCAACATCAACACTTCAAAAATCGGCCATGCATGCAGAGAGAAAGCGACCACCACATAAATTATCAAACATCACAAATATTTTCACCTCACCACCACCTTTATCAACAACTAGAAGACCTTCCACCACTAGCACATGCACCACGGTACACGCACCCACTTCACGTTGTAGCAAGGGTTGGAGATGAAACCTCAACTCCTTCCTCATCCCTATCTCATTTCAGCATAATTCCATCTCGCCCACTCGAAGTCCTGACTGTCAAAGGTGGTATGGATAATACCTCAGCTCCAGGGGATGGAGCTTGACCTAGGGTCTCAAGATATTGATGGTAGCCAGAATCCATCTCCGTTTTGGTTTTTGAAGAGCTATTCGTGAGGTCAATGGAAGAATTCTATCTTTCAAAAGAGCCACAACCATATCAAAGTTTCTATTGAATTCTATTTGAAGGACCAACATATTCTTCTCCTTTTTCTCCCACTGTGTTTGAGCTCGCGACCTAGCCTTTCAAACAATAGCTACATCTAGTAGCAATAGGTATAGATCCTTTGCCCCAGGTATCCTCATGAGCACATTGTCTTCACTCTAGGTCTTCATCACGGGACCTCTGTGAATTGAGTTGAGAAGACCTCCACATCAAAACAGAGGAAGCACCAAAATTTCTCATTCTGCCACTAGGAAATCTACACTCATAACCTCAGCTCTCTACAAAAACTCAGACTTGACAACTAATTATGATGGCGGAAATGACAACTTTCAAATTCTATTTATTGAATAGTGTGATGATAGCAATCATCAATGCTTAATGAAAAACACATGCAAAAACTGGGAAATTCAATGGCATGCATATTGTTGTCATTTAATTCCCAAGTGCATGGAAATTTGCATATCATACTTCATTATTGCTGACAATTAAGTCTCCACATGCACATAGATCAATTCGATCACACCTACAGAGAGTAGATCATTAATGCCCACTGGTTGCAGAATGAAATGTCTATCACATGTCAGTTTATCAACTTCAAATGTCATCCATTGTTCCCACGATGAAATGGTAGATCACATGGCTCACTTTGGCCTGACTGGGTTTGAAATCCAGTAGTGGTTCATTGATTTATCTCCGACCAATGATGTTAACCCACCTCAAATAACAACTCCTTCATCGGCAAGCTTCATTTGTCTCACAAACTTGGTGGACTAATCCACGTGTCAGGATCTCCCTAATCTCACAGCTTTTAACGAGCCTTCACCTTTTCCTCACAAGCCAACAGGGAACAGTGGAGATTTTCCCCGACATTCAATCTTGGTCATCAGTTCATAACCATAGGAAATAAGCTAGATAGTGGAGAATGGGCCCACGTCCATATGAGGACACGCGTCTTCATCTTGCCACTCTCGTACTACATAACCGGTCAGCATTTATCACTCACAATCTGGTGGGGTAAGGTGGAGTTCACTTCCCACAATATTGAATCACTAAACCTGCATACATAGAAAAGTTAGCATTAAATAAGGGCCATTACTAGGCCAATGGTGGTTTGACCCTCGCAGATAGGTGACTTGAGCCTAAGTCATTTGGGGGAAAATTTTAAAACCCAACTTTAGGAAGTAACTAAAGTCGATGATCGATTGAGTGACCGACATTCTAAGTGAAAGGGGCCAGTATACAGATGCATATGATAGCTCAAGTAATGACTTAAGGGACCAGAAACTGACTAAGTAAGTCAATGTGATTTTAGAAGACTTGAGGGTTTAAAAGGAAATACCCTACTCGCATATGGGGACAAGGGTTTAAAATGCAAACAAGGTCCATGGGATGCTCAAAAATCTCAAAATTTTGGAAGCTCCATTAGATTGCACACTATTTTCGAGGCATGGTATCTTCTTTAAGCATAATAATTATGAGGGGGTAAATAAATGTCATAAGAATATGTTTTCATATGGTCTTAATCATTATCCTCATATCCTACCACTTGCTACAAAATCAGTAAATGAAGGGATTGGCAATGAGTTGGTCTATGTGATTCGGTTGCCATGTGACAACAAAGCTAAACAGGGAGCAAGTTCTCACTTGTTCAAATGTAGCTTGACACTTGTGTTTACAGAAAATAAGTTACTCATGATATTGTGGTGTGATAGAAGTAAATTGTGGTTGAGGGAAATCAATTCCTTTAACAAGCTAGTTTTTGATAGAGGCAAACATGGGTTTTTCTTTTCATTTGGTGACTTGGGGCTATTAAATGTGGTTTGAAAATTTGATTAACACTCTATCACCCAATTTTTTGGCACTTGGTTTGCTCTCCCAGAGATCTATAATCTCACCATGCTTGCAAGGTGCCCCAGTTGGAGCCACTGATGACAACTTCAAAATTTTCAAATTTTGAGTGCCTATGTTTAAAAATTTGATCTACACACTCAAAAGTGCCCCTGAGGAATCCACCCAAGTGACCTACTTTGGAGGGCCATAATTTGGATCCAATTGATTTTCATGCCAAACCCCCTAGTGGAAATACTCATGTGACATATGTGAACATGCATGTCAATTTTCAACTTCCCATGATGAATTTTGACAAGGTTTTGAAAAGTAAAGTTGGAAGGGTTCTGGGACTATTTGTTGTTTGTGAATTTTCAGTTCTACGAAGTTGCCTCCTGTTTGAGTGAATATTTCACAGTTTGGTGATCATCATGATAAAAAAATTAATTCCTTGCATTCCCATCACATTCATATGCTCCCTGGTTTGGTTTTAGAGCCTCATGATAAGATTTGATATTTTTTACCATGCCAAAAGCAAATGCAATTTTTTCAGTTTTTGCATCTACATTTTCAAAATGCTTCAAGGTGGTCAACTTTGACCCCTAATATCTCGTGAAGAATGACATTTGATGGAAATCCCTCTTGCACACATACTCAATGTACCCAAATGACCTAGTGTGTCTAGTGGCAGTTCCCCAGGAGATTATTTGTTATTTTTTCAAAGTGGCAACTTGGTGAGCCTTGATTGGTTCTAAATAGGAATAGTTGAAGAGATGTCTAAGTAAGCCACTTTGGCATTAAACATATTGCACCTCGGAGTCTATTTTTCCAAAAAAAAATTGCATTGCATTCTTGGTTCAAATGTATGCATGCCTATGAATTTTCATGGCTCTAGGAGGTTGTTTGACTAGTTTCCCAGGGTGATTCTAAAGCCCACATAGTCAATTTTGATCACTGTGCAAGAATGCCAAAAAGCATTTTTTAATGACAAACCACTTCAATTTTCATCTCAAATGCATTCAAAAGCAACATCAGATCAATTCAGGATGAAAGTTGTTTCAAAACGAAAAAAATTAGTTGGGCCCACAAGGGGACCCGACATGTGTAACACATTTTAAGTACAACTCAATAAAGGGCACAAAGACTGCTTCCATTATTTTTTGTTTCCAATCTAAGACAATTCAAGGCTAGAATGGGCTTTGTCCCATGATAGTTTGAATCTGATAATTATATAGTTTTATATTAAGCATTGGAGATTTTGTTAGTTGAGAAGGTCATGATTTAGAACCACTAATCTAGATGTTGGGTTTACTTCAGAAGAAGCTTTGTAATAAGATAAGTTCTCATAACATCCATTTCAAACTTGCTGAGTTGGATGCTAAGGCAACATATCTCGAGAAGACTATAAAATTGTATATGTTGTATCTGCTAATGGGTTGCCTTCAAACATAGTGAATTTACTCTGAGTGCCAAGAAGGATGGATTAAAATCTTGAAAATTTTATGGCATGTATAAAGTATTCAAAAAGAACTTTGCATCATCAAGTAGTTATTGATTGGAGGATACATAGATCAGAAGAAGGAAATAGTTTGAGTTGTAGTGGGATAAAGTCACAAAAACTATTTAAATTTGGCTTGGTTATTTGAGTAGCCACATGCCAATAAGGAAGAAAATATTTATTACATGCTAGTGTTGTTGAAGTTTCTTAAGCATACTATCATTTTTTCATCTACAAGGTGTTAAGCACTGTTACTTGAAACTAGAGAACTTTTGTTTTCTATAGAGGATGAAAGTACACATATGAAGGCCATTGATTTTGGACTTTCAAGCCAAATGAAAGACTAAATGACATAGTAGGTAGTGCATACTATATCAACTGAGATGTGCTGCATTGAAGGCATTGAAGGCGTATATACTCAAAATTGTTCTGGAAAATATTAATTAAATATTGATTATTTATTTAATGAAATCTTTATTCCTCTACTATATAAATAAATGATAAATTTATTTACATAGTTCCTATTTTCTTAATTCCTCTATTCTAATTCACCCTCTTCATCATTTAATTGAAATAAACAAATCTAAATAATTTGTTTTATTTTAAATTGATTCCCTCTCATTAAATTTGAATTTTTAAATTCAAATTTGCCACATTTCTACATATTTCTCTAACTACCTTCCACCTCACCCTCCAACTCACCATGTGTCACATGAAAATAATTATTCTTATTTACTAAAATGGATATTTGTTCTCAATAATTTAACCACCTTCAAGACACATGGCTTCTTCATTCAAATGATTCCTTCTTACACTTGGCAAGATGGTTTTACTAAACTGAACAATTGCCTTTTTTTCTCCATCCTTCCCATTCTTCACTATCAATTTCTCTATATCAAATCTCAATCGTTCATGGCTGCCAACTCACCCAATGCCTTGGAAAAATCTATAAATTGAGGCCCATTTACAAATTTTTTCATAAAGAGCATTTGGATAACATCACTTTGTAGGAATTCATCCAAGTTTTAAGAGCTTAGTTTGCATTTTCCATTGATCATTTTAGAATAGTTTATCAATTTTCTTTGAATCATGGCTCCTTTAGATATTTCCTAGTTTAATTCAGCATGTAGAATCATTATTTTAATTCTTCAATGTCTTACTTTCATACCATTTGTATATAGCATTCCATTTCACCATGTCATTTTATCATTTCATCTAGTTGAATCATTTAATCATGTAGATGTAGACTTAGATTATGCATTATAGACAAATAGGTTACTCATTTCTTAGATGGCATCTCAGTGATTTGTGCAGGAATAAAATCTGAGAGCATAAATTACCAAGACATTTGAGATTAGAGGAAGATGAGAATTTTCTAAGGAAATTATGTTATTGAATTGTGTTCAATTAAGTTAGATTTCCTTACTAATACTTTCCATCTAAGTGTGTTGTTAATTTGGTATAATTCACGCATATTTTCTTACACACATAAATTGGCACCCACCATGAGGCCTACCCATATTATTTTGATATTTTCTAGAAAGTTTGTTTTATAGGCTCAGACGTCTAGTTTTCTGGCACAACCGCATAATTCTCTGGCATTTACAAAAGAGTCTCTAGCACTTACACCAACTATTTTGGTGCTTCGAAGGATTTCTCTGGTGCTTCGAAGGATTTCTCTAGTGCTTCCAAGCCATTCTATGGCACTTCAAGAAGTTTCTATGGCACTTTGACCTTGTTCTATGGAACTTTTTCCAATTTATATGGTGCTTTTAATTGATTCTATGGTGCTTTTGTCTTTTTGGCACTTCTTACTGTTATGGCACTTTCAATTATTTTTGTAAAATTTTCCAAGAGTGAAAATTGATGTTGGTTTTTTTATTTTGCAGATTGCATAAAACGTTGTCAAAGACCTTGCTAAAACTCCAGAATGCTTGTCAAAGAAAATCTACGATAAACTACTGATGAATTTGATGCAGGGGCTAGATTTTATGTCTTTCCTTCTTGCTTAAATTAGGAACATAGATTAATTAACAAGGAAAGAACACCATGTTTTTTGTGTGTTTGGAATGATATGCATATACTCTCCCCTTAACTAGTGACCAAAAAGCTAGACCCGTTCCTTTTCATTTATTTGTGGCGTGTTTTGAATGGTAGCCATATGCTCTCCCCTTAACTGGATGACCAAAAATCTAGACCCATTCTTTGTTTATTTGCGAGTGTGAGTAAGGTATATAGCGAGGGTTCTCTCTTTATTCATGCAAAATAAAGAGGATCAAATTGCGGGTATACTCTCTCACTTTTGTTTATTTTAGAGGGCTTGCCTTGGGGAAAAAGTACTCACCTAAGGGAATGACCCAACTAGAAACACGCTAAAGCCAAGTGCATTTCCAACTGGGATATAAATGTGGGTATTGGAACAAAGTCCAATATCATGAGGATAGTCCTGACGAGAAGGGCAACAATGGTCTCTCATCACATGGATTATCCCCCAAGAATGGAAAGTCCTTACTAGAACCCTTGTTGTAGAATTGCCCAAAACCTTTATCTATTCTCTTGGTACAACAATCGTTATTGTGAAGGCATCCACATGCTCGCAGTCTTTAGTAGAGATGATCAGTCTACCATGGGAGTTTCATGGAGGCTAGAAGCTTGGTTGACCTAAGAAGAGAGTGCAATGTAAGGGGGAGCCCGTGTGGCCAAGCTTTTAAATTCATCCGCTAAAGATAAGTGCGGTTGGGGTAAAACCCGCATGGAATCCAAGAGAATATAGTCTATCATAGCCCTAAGTAATGTACGTTGTTCTTGATTGCGCTTGTCAAAGTGTTTTCAAAAAAAAACCTCAAACAAAACTTTACACACTAGAAAAACTATAGAAACTGTGATTTAGAATACATCATCTAGAACAAACTGTCCTTTGACCAAAAACCATAAAAATAAAATAAACTAGAAACAAATTATTGCATACCTTGTTCAGTGCTTCTGCTACTTTCTATAGCACTTTCACCAACTTTTCCAAAGCATCCACCCTCTGTTATAATTCCTCCACCTCATTTTATAGCGCATTGACCCAAAATTTTGGCATCTCCCAACCATTATGTGGCGTACCTAAGCTATTTTGTAGCACATTCACCTAATTCTATGGTGTCTCCCAGCCATTCTATGGCGCATCTAATCTTTTATGTAGTGCTTCTACCTTTCAGTGCTTCCACCCACTATAACGGTGCTTCCACCAAAATCCAAAAAATAGAGAGCTTAATCTAATTCTCATCTGTCATTTTTGAAAGTAGAATTCAAACATTTTTCTAGTCTAGAGTCATTTTTAGCTTTGACAAGAGTTTAAATATGGTTTTTATCCCATGACTTCATGAAAGGTTAAAATCTCAAAACCAAAACCCATAGCTCTTAATCCAAAGGATCCTGAAAAATGTCTTGCCACACTTTACGACTTTAGGGATAGATTGGTCTTCAAATTTTACAAAAAAGCTTCAAGGAACAATCCCAACTTGTATTCATTTTATTATTACCAAAACCCAAGACTTTTTCAAAGGTTCGAACATCTTATCTAGGAAAGAAAAGTTCATCCCCATTTCATAATTGGAACCAAAAATTGTAGAGTCTTCTCATGTTCAAAATCATTCCTTAAGTGTCTTTGAATCTAAACTTGTCAAAATTGACTTATCCAAGTGAAACACTTTACCTAAACGTTGATCAAACATCTAAAAGTTCCCATTATCATCAACACCCAAATTTGATCATCAAGTTGAGTTTCCCCATCAAGGGTTATTATCCTTCATCTTGAAACAATACACTTTGTATCAAATTTCATCACCTTGGTTACATCAATAGAATTCATCATTCTATTCGACCTAGGTATTTCCTTGGCACTATCAAATAACTATCAAAATTTAGCAAACCTTAGTCACTTGTATACCCATGTTAGCAAGGTCCCAAAAATAAAAACTTAAGTACAAATAAATTGAACCTCCAAATACCATGGTTGAACCAAAAGAAAATCCTTTTCATAAGATTTCCCAAAATGAAATAGATGAGATAACAGAAGAAGAAATCGAACAAGTGAATCAAAACCCCAAATTCCATAAATTCCTAGAAAGAATCTTTGAAAAGGATGAGGAGAAATACCTTTTGATGTTATCCAACCAAGGGGTTAAGTTACCAAATGACTTCAATGTTAACAAATTGAAGAGTATCCCAAAGAAAACTAAAACTAAAATGCTTACTATAGATCAAATGACTACCTTGACAAATCAGATGCAAAAGCTTCAACAACAACTCCAAGATATGCAAGGGGGGACTCCAAAATGATACCTATTGTAAGATATTTGTCCCTATCCCTTTGATAGAAGGTTAAACATGATACCATTTCCCACAAATTGTGACTTACCAAAATACAACAAATACAATGGGAAATCTGATCCAATAGACCATGTGCAAGAGTTCTAAACCATTATTCTTAAATTTTCTCATGAGGACACATACTTAATGAGACTCTTTCCTCGTAGTCTAGGGGGGAATTGCATGGAATGGTTCTTGAAGTTACAACTAGGCATAAAATCCTTTGAGGAACTGGTTAAAAAATTCATCACACTATATTCCTATAACATTGCACATAAGATAACCATGAAGGATCTTTGTAATACCAAACAAAAACCAGGAGAGTCTTTTCTCATATTCCTCCAAAGGTGGAGAAGGTTATTCACTCATTATTCTCATCCCATACTCGAACAAGAAAATATGGAAATTTTTATCAATAACCTCAACAATGAAATGAGCTATAGATTGCAATTACAATGTCCCCCTAGGTTTGAGAAGATGGTAGAAAATGGTGTTAAAATTGAAGAAGCCTTAGTCAAAAGAGGGGTATATAAATTTCACAATGAAGGATCAAACAATGGTAGTCTACCTAACCATCATAAGAATGAAAAACCCAAATTTTGGACAAGGAACAAAAATGCGAACAATGGTACCGTCGAAACACATAATGCCAAACCAATCTTTAACTTGTCAGGAACCACAACCAAGGTGGATCAAAATATTAATCAAGGCACTAATCAGAATATCTCCTTTTCCAATAATCAAAATAGCCACAATCAAGGTAACACCTCATCAAAACCTCCACCGTATCAAACACAATCAAACCATAGAAAATTCACCCCTTTGGGTCAATCACATGAATCTGCTTTGAGGGAACTTTTTGAAAATAACCTCATAACCCTACCTGACACTCGAGGCTTTGAACCTAAAGTAAAATTGTCATGGTGGAATGATACCTATTACTATGAATTTCATCAATGCATAGGTCACCAAATGAATAGTTGCATGCAATTGAAACATAAAATACAAGACTTGATAGACAATAAAATCATATGAATAGAGGGACTCCAAACAAATGCAGATCATAGAGCATTCAAAAATCCCTTACCGAACTATGAAAAAGGGGAATCCTCTATGATGAATAGCAAGGAAAATAATGTAAACTATGTCCATGATACTGTCATAAATCATATCTCAGTAGGAGAAAATCAAATGAACACCATTGAAACCCATGATCGCCAAAACATTACTGTGAATGATAACCTGATCTGTGACATTCCAATCGAACAAGAACAAGACATTGTTATCCTTGAAAATAAAATCAATGACACCAAACTAGACATGAATGAAAATGATACTCAAATCAATGTCATCAAAATAAATGGGAAACAAGACAGCGTACCAGTGAATGCGACCACAAGAGAATAGGCCAAATATGTCTTAAAAGAAAGTTCATCTAAAACTCATGTGGCTTCATCCAATCAATACAACATAGTGGACCAATTACAAAAGATCACTGCACAAATATCAATATTAGAATTACTCAATATTTCACCCGCCCACAAAGAGATTTTTGAAAAAGCCCTAGTGGACACAATATTGCCAACAAATATGGGAGTTTGTAAATTTGAAGCCATGGTGGGACATGTAACCACGCCACATTGCCTATCCTTTTTCTGAAAATGATGATGCATCCATTTCTCATTTCCACAATTTTTCTCTTCATATCGAAGTCCTAATCCATAAACATCGTGTCAAACACATCCTAATAGATGGAGGAGCTAGCCTGAATATATGTACTTTAAAGCTTGTTTTTGCCTTGGGATTTTATGAGAATGCAATTGATTCAAAGAAAAAGATTACAATAAAAGCATATGATGATGAGGAAAGAGCTTCATAGGGGTTAATCATCGATGTAATCTTCCAAGTCTTAGACAAAGATTTGACCTACAACATACTATTGGGTTGACCATGGATTCATGAAATTCAAGCAGTCCCTTCAACATACCACCAATGTCTAAAATTTCCTTGTGGTGGTCAGGAGATTACCATTTCAATTGATTCAAATAGTCCCTAGTATTGCAATACACTGAAATCTGTCGAAGATATCTTTGTGCCTCATAATAGAGAAGCTTCCATTCCCACTACTTCCAATAAGTAGAACTAGTCAAGTTCCTCATCCAAACCGTTGGTCATTTCTACAAATCATGAAAGTCAATCCAGTTCCATATCCAAATAGTCTGAGAAGAAAGAAGAAGTTGCTTCATCCACCACCTCAAATCTAGAAGCCCAATTGAATTCCTTTTCAAAGCAATTTGATGAAAAAGTCCAAATCAAAGATAAAGGTGCTGGTGAATACTTCTTTGAATAGTGGTGCAGGAGCACCTTGCTCACAAATGCCTTCAAAAGGATAAATTTCAAAAATTGAATCTTTGAATGTAAAATGTATGTAAAATCATTGTAAAAGGTCTTGGGTGGTTATATTTTAATGTATTTAAAATCACTAAGGGGTTGGTTGAGTCAATTTATTGTAAAAGTTGCAAAACATGTAAAATTGCAAAAGTGCAAAATGTGAACAAAAGCAAGAATATGAAGGGTCAATTGGTTGTAAAGGGTAGTTAATTAGTTGGAAATGAAAGGGGAGTAATTATTTATGTTGTAAGCATCTATTTAAGCCTTGGAGAGGTGAACCAAAGGGAGGCAATGAAAATTGGAATCAATTTTGTCAATTTCAATACACTGTTTTGAAGTTTTAATAGTTTTCTCCTTGTTTCCGGAGCTGGCAATAGGTAGAAATTACAGCCTAAGAGCACCTATGAAAATATCGTTTATAGATTGTATTTTATTGAATAATATTTCCATTGGTTCAATTCTCACTCATTTTCATTGAGTAATAAGAAAGTTATGATGATTTTTGTGTAGGCAGGCAGTTCATAAAACATTTTTCAGAAATTGCAGTTCAAAAAATATGTTAGTACGGACAAGTACGGAATGGTACAAACCTAAAACTTGGATATATTGAAATATATTTATGTGTTGGAAAAAATTTCTTTTTACCAATCATTTTTATAATTCCATTTAAGGGGTCAAACAAGTCATTTCCTAAAAATTGTTCTAAACATAGGTTTTTTGGGGTTGCATACAAAAAAATGTGATTTCTTCTAATTTGTATAGTGAAAATTTCTAAAAATTTGTGGAAAGATTCATTTTGAGGTGTTCTTACTATATCCAAGGTTTTGGAGAATTTTAATAAGGTTTGATATATTTTTGGTGATGCCCTAGGCTGCCCTAGTTGTTAAAATTGCATGTTTTAGGTGAATTTGAGAGGTTCAAGGATGGAAAAGTGTGAAATCTTTTGGGGAAGCAATTTTTGATGACTGTTTGAGTTTTTGCAGACATATTCCAATATTATTGAAGGTGTGACAAGTTGGTATGAGGTTTAGAAAATATAATTTCTACAAACCCTCATTGAATGGAGTTTTGTTCAAACCTTGAGTATGGGTTTTTGTATTTGCTACTTTAATAGATGATTTTTCTTGAGAAAGATGATTGAGTTGATAGTTTTATGAGTTGATTCAATGCTAATTCTAGTTATTTCTAGTTTTGAAGTTCATTTGAGGGTACATGTTTTGTTATATTGGCCTCTTTGGAGCCTTATTTCTCAAAAATGAGTAGTTGAAATTGCCTCAAAGAAAGAGTATTCTTTTTCATGAACTAGGTTGGATGTTGAAAACCTGTCTCTGCATCAAATTGGTATTAGAGCTAGATGATTTGGGTTGTTGAGTTATTTTTATTGAGTTTGGTTGCAAGTGCTTGGTCCATCTAACTGCAATGAGGAAAGTTTCTGAGTTGTGTGTTGGCAGACGAGGAAAGGTTTGTGGTCACCATCCTCCAATGGAGATTAAGCTGGGTAGAAGGTGCATAGGAAAAGAGAGAGATGCATCTTCCAGGATCTACTATTGGGTATATGGATGGTTTTTTGAGTTCGTGTTTGAGTTGGTGTTTGCAGGTTAAAGAGAGATGGATAGTTTTCTGAAGCCAAACTTGAGTTTACAGCTTGAAGAGTACTCCACTGATGGGAGTAGATGAGAAGTTGAACAAAGGATTGGTTAGAGAAGACAAGGAAAAGAAAAATGAAGATGAAGGAACAAAGAACAAAGAAGATTAATTTTGTTTTTCAGGTACAAACATGTTTCAAGGGACTTGGAAAAGTTTGTTAGTTGGTTGTATGGTGTAGGAGCACCTTGCTCACAAATGCCTTCAAAAGGCTAAATTTTAAAAATTGAATCTTTGAATGTAAAATGTATGTAAAAGCATTGTAAAAGGTCTTGGGTGGTTATATTTTAATATATTGAAAGTCACTAAGGGGTTGGTTTGAGTCATTTTGTTGCAAAAGTTGCAAAACATGTAAAATTGCAAAAGTGCAAAATGTGAACAAAAGCAAGAATATGAAGGGTCAATTGGTTGTAAAGGGTAGTTAATTAGTTGGAAATGAAGGGGAAGTCATTATTTATGTTGTAAGCATCTATTTAAGCCTTCGAGAGGTGAACCAAAGGAAGGAAATGTAAATTGGAATCAATTTTGTCAATTTCAATACATTGTTTTGAAGTTTTAACAGTTTTCTCCCTGTTTCCAGGCCTTGTACGGAAAAGTACAACCTGAAAACTTTGTGAAAGTAGTTTCATGGTGTAGGTTATTAAATAATATTTCCATTGGTTCAAGTCTCACTCATTTTCATTGAGTAATAAGAAAGTTATGATGATTTTTGTGTAGGCAGGCTATTTAGGAAACGTTTTTCAGAAATTGCAGTTCAGAAAACATGTTGGTGCAGACAAGTATGGAATGGTACGGACTTAAAAATTTGATATATGGAAATATATTGATATGGTGGAAAAACTTTCTTTTTACCAGTAATTTTTATAATGCCATTTAAGGGGTCAAAAAAGTCATTTCCTAAAAACTGTTCTGAACATAGGGTTTTTGGGGTTGCATACAAAAAAATGTGATTTCTTCTAATCTGTACAGTGGAAACTTCTAAAAATTTGTGAAAAGATTCATTTTGAATTTTTCTTACTATATACAAGGTTTTGGAGAATTTTAATAAGGTTTTATATGTTTTTGGTGATGCCCTAGGCTGCCCTAGTTGTTAAAATTGCATGTTTTGGGTGAATTTGAGAGGTTCAAGGATGGAAAAGTGTGAAATCTTTTGGGGATGCAATTTTTGATGATTGTTTGAGTTTGTGCAGACATATTACAATATTATTGAAGGTGTGACAAGTTGGTATGAGGTTTAGAAAACATACTTTCTACAAACCCTCATTGAATGGAGCTTTGTTCAAGCCTTGAGTATGGGTTTTTGTATTTGCTGCTTTAATAGATGATTTTTTTGAGAAAGATGATTGAGTTGATAGTTTTATGAGTTGATTCAATGCTGAATCTAGTTATTTGTGGTTTTGGAGTTGATTTAAGGGTACATGCTTTGTTATATTGGCCTCTTTGGAGCCTTATTTCTCAAGAATGAGTAGTTGAAATTTCCTCAAAGAAAAAGTATTCTATTTCATGAACTAGGTTGGATGTTGTGAATCTTTGTCTCTGCATCAAATAGTCCCTATGTCTTTCACACTTTTCTTCTCCAAAATTATATGGACAACCATCCACATCCACACAACCAACATCTCAACCAATTACCAAATTTGATGGTCAGTTTATAAAAGAAAGCACCAGATTTGATGAAGCAGAAGACAAAGGCATTCTAAATTGGCTTTATAAAGATGAAGAAGAATCCCAAGTAGCAACTGCAAATGTACAGACAACTCAATATAGAAAAGGTTTCACTATCTTAGAAAATATGGGATATGAGGGAAAAGGTCCCACGGGTAAAAGAAAAGAAGGGATTATAGAGCCAATTCAACCCATTTTAATCAATCCAAAAGATAAGATTGGTATGGGCTATAAAGAAGACACAAAAGAAAAGGTGGTTGAAAGAATCCTACAATTACAAGCCAGTGAAGAGCATGAGACTAATTTTAATGAGTATGAGTGGGATTCACTATTAGAAGAGTCATTTCATGACAAAGACATTGATTTAGTACACAAATATGCACCCATACTTGAAGAAGGACAAGGGTCAGGTTCTAGACTATTTGAATTTGGATCGCAACACCTTGATGATTCCAGTGAAAATGATTCAACTCGGAGTGAAACAGATAATTCAGAGGAGAGTTACCTTCTAGACCTCGACTTTGCTATTGGACAAATTGAAGACACCGCTATCTGAACCCTTACCATTTCTGACCTTAACCCATCTGGTGACTGCTTACCCTTAGTACATCCTAAGCTTATAGATTGGGACTCAACTAAGCCATTTAACATCCCTACATTTTCAAATGATGATGCTTTCATCAATTTCCTCTATTCCAATGATCCCAAAATAGATTCCACCAATGAACATCGTAACAAGGCTTCCACACATGGGACTATCAAAGCTTCCATCTAAAAAATGAATAATACTGGAAATAGATTTGATATTGAAAACCATTCAATGGCAATGTCAGATCTGGAAAAGTAAAAACAAATAGCACATCCAATGGAAAAAACCTCTCTAAGGTGTTAATGGATGGAAGATTTGATACTCTCCCAGAACATTTTTAGGATAGATCAAAAGTCATGATTGAACCCACACAGTCTATCAACATTAGCAGTGAAGAGATAGTGAAGACTATCCATCTAGCAGCATCCTTGACGGACCAGGAAGAGCCAAGCTTTCTCAAATTTTTCACAAAAAAAAAAAACTTTGCTTGGCCATATGCTGACATGCCAGCAATTGATCCAAAACTCATCATGCATCATCTATCATTACCTCCGAGAGTGAAACCAATCAAGCAGAAGTTGAGAAAATGCACTATATAAGCCCTATTATTAAGGAAACTAAAGTTGAAGAAGGTGTTAGATGTAGGATTCATCAAATACATTAACTATGTTGAGTGCATCTCCAATATGAGTACCGGTTCAAAGCGACAATAGCATTCACATGTCTACGATTTGAGATCTTTAACAAAGCTTGTCCTAAGGATGATTTTCCCTCTGCCCAATATAGATCATTGTAGACTTATTTGATAGTGGGGCATGGCATGTACTATCATTGATGGATGGATTTTCTAGAGTATGACCAAATCAAAATAGCTCTAGAAGATCAAGATAAAATGGCCTTTACTTGTCCATAGGGAACCTTCTATTGGAATTTAATGTCATTCAGCTTGAAAAATGTAGGAGCTAATTACAAATGTGCCATGGAAACAATCTTTCATGATATGATGCATACCTTCATGGAAGACTATGTGGATGATTTATTATCCAAATCATATACCAGGGAAGGACATTTGGAGATCTTAGATAAAATTTTCACCGGACTCAAAAATTCAATGTCTGGCTAAATCCTAAGAAATGTATTGTTTTTGGGGTGATGTTATCGAATCTTGGGTTACATAGTATCAAAAAAAGGGATTGAGGTGGACCTAGCCAAAGTCAAAGCTATTATGGAAATGCCACCACCAAAGAACATTAGTCAACTCCATCCTCTACAAGGGAGGTTTTAGTCAATCCACAAATTCATTTCACAGCTGGCAAACAAGACCCATCCCTTCACTCATCTATTGCATAAAAATGTTTCTTTTTGATGGGATGAGCAATGTGAAGGAGCCTTCAACCATTTGAAATAATATTTAATGAATCCATCTATCCTTGTACCACCAATAGAAGGGAAGCCATTACTTTTATATATCACTACAACAGAGACATCATTGGGAGGCTTATTAGCACAAGAAGATTTAGCAGGTAAAGAATAAGCAATCTATTACATCAGCAGGATGTTAAATGGCTATGAGATAAACTATACCTCCATTGAAAAGGCTTGTCTAGCAATAGTCTTCGCTACCTAATAGCTACGACACTACATGCTAACTCACACCATCAAGTTGATAGCTAAAATTGATCCTCTCAAATATCTCCTCAGCAAAGCAAACCTAACAGGGAGATTGGTTAAATGGGTCATGATACTCAATGAATTTGATATCCAATATGTATATAGGAAGGCAATAAAAGGATAAGCAATTACTGACTAGTTGGTGGAGGCACCATTACCAGATAATCATCCTTTACACATTGAATTTCCAGATGTTGATGTTCTTACCATGGCTACGAAATAGTGGACACTGTACTTTGATGGACCACGCACCCAACATGGATCAGGAGCCAAAATTCTATTTGTCACTCCACAAGGACATACCATACCAAAATCATACAAACTAATGTTCCCTTGTACCAACAACATGGTGGAGTATGAAGCAGTAATCATTGGCATCAAAACAGCTATAGAGTGGAAATTCCTAGAATTGCAAGTGTATGGGGATTCTCAGTTAGTCATTAACCAAGTCAATGATGATTATCAAACAAGGGATGAAAAATTTATGCCTTACAAGAGAATGCTAGATTATTTCAAGAAATATTTTGTGGATATCAAATTTGAATAGATTTCAAGAGTGGGAAATAAAGTCATTGATGCCATGGCTACTATTGCTTCCTTGTTACAAATTCTAGAAAAAAGAAGTCATTACGAGTTCTTGGTGGAACAATTGTTTTCCCCTGCCTATGATGATACTGAATCCCATGTTATCTGTCACCTATCTGATACCAATACCTCAATCTACAGTGAAATTTATACCTACCTAAAAGATAACACTCTTCTACTTGACTTGTCAGGAAACCAAAAATGCAATTTCATTCGTCAAGCCGCCCGACATACACTTATAGTGGATGTACTATACCGACGAGGTCTTGATAGAACTCTCTTACAATTTCTAGAATGTGATGAGTCTAAAATAGCTTTACGAGAAGTCCATAAGGGTGTCTTTGGAACACATTCAAGTGGCCTATCCTTAGCCATGAAACTTCTTCGTTTAGGATATTATTGGCCAACTATGGAAAAGGAATATTTCTAGTTTGTGAAGAAATGTTAGAAATGTTAGATTCACGGCAATCTCATCCATGCACTAGCTCAAGAACTCCAACCTTTTGCATCCACATGGCCATTTTTTCAATGGGAACTAGATCTTGTTGGTAAAATTCATCCACCTTCATCAAACAGACATAAGTTTATCATCACTATTATAGAATACTTCATAAAATGGATTGAGACTGTTCCTTTAACCAACATCACGAGAAAGCAGATTTCATCATTCATCCTCAACTACATCATCTATCGGTACGACATTCCCCAATCCATAGTCATTGACAATAGAAGACCATTCAAAAATCAAGACAAGCAAGAATTATGTGAGAAGTTCAATATCCAACATCGCTTTTCTACACCATATTATCCCCAGGGGAACGGTCAAGCAGAGGCTTCCAACAAGACTATCTTGAAGATTTTGAAGAAAACTATCAATGACATAGGACATGATTAGCACACTCAATTAAACCCTTCTTTGTGAGCGTACCACACCAATATTTGCACACCGACAAGAGCTACACCATATGTGTTGATATATGGGTTTGAGGCCATTGTACCTATTGAAGTTGAAATACCATCACTTTGGGTTTCCTTGAAAGGTATCATCCCTGATGAAGACTACCTGGTCTCAAGATTGCAGGAATTAGAACTGTTAGATGAGCAATGCCAACATGCAGTGAATCACCTAAAATCCTACCAACAATGAATTTCTCGAAGTTACAACCACAAGGTCAAACCTAGAACATTCCAAGTTGGTGACTTAGTGTTGAAAGAAAACCCAGACAATCAGCAAGACAAAGAGAAGAAAGGAAAATTTGAACCAAATTGGTCGGAGCCTTTTGTCATTGTATTAGTTTATGGTTCAAGAGCATATCAGTTTTCCATGCTAGAAGGGGACCTGTTCGAAGAACCCATGAAAAGTATTCATCTCAAGAAATTCTATGCATAATTCAGCTATTGCATCTAAAAAAGTCCTAAAAAAATCCAATAACATTAGAAAAAGTCCTAAAAAAATCCAAAAACATTAGAAAATGTCTTGAAAAAATGGTCACCCTGGTGAAAACCTAGCAAATAGGCATCTTGGTGACAACAAAAAGATTAAAAAAATGAAAAAATACAAAAAATATCAAAAAAAGTGGAAAATACAAAAAAAATTAAAAAAAAATGAAAAAAGATCAAAAAATAAAAAAATCTGAAAAAAGTGCAATAAAAGCAAGTGGTGAAAACCTAACAATAGGCACTATTTGTGACAGGTTGGCTTCTTCCTCTATGGGAATGTATCTTGATCATTGGCTTGGTACCATTACCTTCCACATCTTGCATTTGAGTTGCATATGCATACCTTGTTATGTCGGTCATGTCTCACCCTTGTTTCTTGACCATTGTACATATCCATAATAAACTGGCTTGTTTTCCACTGGGGGCAAAATCCTGAACTCGCTGGGGGCAACAAATCTTGAGCTTGAACCAACAAGCAAATAGTAGGAGGAAAAGCACAATGAAAATAATGATCATAGTGAAATCAAACATGGAATTATCAATCACCATCAGAAACGCATCAAACATCCTTGTCATGTCAAAAAATCCAAAAACAGGTTAAAAATCAAAAAAGCCAAAAATAGAGTCACCTTGTCAAATTGCGTTGTCATAGTTCATTGTAATTGTTTGTTCATATCTTGGTCCTATAAATTAGTCGAGTCATTCAAACTACGTGGAATCTGCATGTATAACATAGGCAAGGCTTATCTTTGATCAGCCCCTGAGACCCCTAGGATAGGTCTTTAGATTAGGTCCTTGGTCAAAATCCTAGAAAACACCTAAAAAGTAGAAAATCAAAAATCCCAAAAATAGTAGAAAATCAAGCTTACAAGGATGATGTTATTTTGAATCATGGTTTACCACTTCCACACGAATGTTCAAACTATTTGCATTATGATTGATGTTATCATTTCTCAAGAGCAATTCAAGGATATCAAAGAACTAGAAAAGCTATGATCGAGAATGATATTTTCTTTGTCTACTTCATGTGAGTTAATCATTATTACTATGAGAATCATCATGGGACATGCTCTACAAAGTATCACTGATGACATTATGGATTCACATAGGAAAATGGTTAACTCTTGTCTGTTTATGCAAGGAATGCTCAAGTCATCTCGATCCAATTATACCTAGATGCTTGTGTTAACTTGCACTATCAAACATCATGGAAGTAGTACTCAGGTCATCATGGTTCAATTATACCATTGATGTTTGTACTCACTTTCAATATTTTAAAAGCTCAGTGATGAAAATAAGCATAATAAATCACTAGGATGTCACTATTACATTGTTTGAATTACAGGTCTAGGTTGCATTTATATTTAGTTGTAATGGGATTTATAGATTTTTCCAAAGCTGATGTTATTCCTATCATTAACAGATTGAGTATATTTGACATTTCCAAAAACATCATTTAGAAGCATGAGCATTAGGACATCAATCATAGCATTATCATATCATCTAGGCATTCATTTAGGTCATCAATCATATATTTGCATTAGAAAAACCCAAGAAAAAAAATGCATTGATAATATCATTTTCATCCATAACCATTTAGTAAATACATCTTAGGCATCAACATATGTAAAGTATCATTCATTCCTTTCATACATGCATTATATCATAATATTTGCATCAGAAAAATACAAAAACATAAGTTACCATGCATATCATACATCCATAGGACCATATAGAGCCATTCATTATTAAAATCATTCATCTTTGCATTAACATCATCTTACATCCATCACATCATACATCATTGCATTAGAAAAATACAAAAATAATAGCATATAATAATTTTCATAAAACCATAGGATCATAACACATATTGCATCCATGACACATATAATATCATCATCATAAAACATCGCATAACATACATTACATAGAAATTAAACACACTCATCATAAATCAATGCACATAACCACATAGGATCATCATCATCGTTGCATATATATCCCAAAATATGTCAAATGTACAAAGATATCTGAATGTTAGGAAATACATCATCAAAATGGTGATATCATCAAGATTCAATGTATACATCATGATAAAACATCAAATGTCTGAACTATGTGGTACTGCCTCTAGACATTGCTAGCATCACTGAACCTGTACCCCTGCTACACCTGAGGGACCTCTACCTAGATCCCTCTAATCCCCTGGTAATGGTTGTGCCACACCCATGCTCACTGTCTGGGACTGGGATCTACTAGTATGAGATCAATTGAAGCTCTCTCATCACTCAGGAGGGACCAACTCATGATACCAATCTCTGTAAAACTAAGCCTCTTGAGAAGTGTGACGTATCTCCCTAAAATAATCAACTTCTCTGGTGGTCATCAGAGCTTGCTGCAACCTCTCTGTGATGGCCTCTACCTACTCAACCCATCATCTCACGGTGTCTCTCTCCACAATCAATGCTGCCACCTACCCATGTACCTATCCCTGGCCCTGTACCTGTGCTAGCTGCTATTGGGCGGCATCCCTCTTAGCTATCAATGTTTGAATCTACCCCTGGGCCTATAAGAGTTGTGCCTATACCTAGGTCAACAGTTGTGTATGTGCCTATAGTTTCCCATGTAACTGTGTTAGTTTCCCTTGAATAGTCTGAACCTGTGTATGTAAAGCAGTGATTTGTGACTGTTGTTGTTGTGAAAGCAAGAGTATATGTGCATGCTAATGTGTTGTTGCTACCAAGGATCACCTCTTGGGAGGCACTCTAGCATTGAAACTGGGATGTGCACCACCTCCTCCATCTCCCCCATCATCGTCATCACCTCCATCATCCCCTCCATCATCATCATCACCCTCATCTCCACCCTCTCTCTCCTCCTCATCTCCATCACCGCTGCCTCATCTTCGTCTAGGTGGTCTATCCTCATCATCTTCAAATGTTGGCATGGGCTCATCAGGACTCAAAAGCCTTAGAAATAGATCCTGACCAAAATACACTGTATACTCCTCACTCATGTATCCCTCGACAATCTCTGGATGATAATCCTAGAGCATTGGTTGTAAATGTAGGTGCTCATCACATGCAACATCATAGGCAATGTAGGTCCCCACTCAATTGTATCCTGCTATTTGCGAGCATATAGAGTTGATCCCTATAGCATCCCCTAAACTTGGCCATATTGCCTCAGCACTCTCAGTAATAGAAATCTCTTGATGATATACCGATTTTGTCCAATAAGGTATCTGGTTGTCATGAAGCAAGAACCTCTAAGTGATCCTTAGCCCACTTCTCACAGTCCACATACGGCTGCCAGGTAATTGCATCTAGGTCATCTAACACTCGCGTCTGATACTCCAATTTTCCTAGCTTATGCTAGACAACTGCACCTGCATAACCATAGATATAAGGCCTCCCAAATGGTTGAAATCTATCTGTCTCTAGTCGTGTCACAATAATATGCTCCCAAGCCTAGACCTGGAGCAATGTAACCCCGACAAACAAGTTGGCTCCTCTTAGATATACAACCTGGTGCAGATCATGATATAGGTGTGAAAGACAACATGACCCCCAAGAAAATCAAGTCCCAAATAGGATCATCTACTCCAAAGTATGACCCCAACCAATGGAAAATCCCTTTTCCCTCTTATTGGGACATAAGAAGCCACCGAAAAATCCCACAAGAATGGAAGGAAAAGGGGCATCACTGGAAAATATCTCTAGCCACGACATCTAGCATCCAGCAATCTGATCATCATGGAAACGCTGGCGTAATGCATCTATCCCTCCCTACTCAGTAGAATCATAGGTCACGATTTCACCACCTATAGAAATCCACAAAATCATGTATACATTCTCTGGTGTAACGGTCATTTCTCCAGTAGGCAAATGGAAAGTGTTGTGGTCGCTATGCCACCTCTCCACCAATTCCATCAACAATCCCTAGTTAATCCTAACTCGAGGCATATCAATCAATGAAGACAGACTGCATCTCTCAACAATATCTCTATCAGCATAAGATAGTTGTGGAATCATCTCCCATGTCAGCAGGAATCATTCTCGAGACTAAAGATTATCTAAATCAATCTCCTATCATTTTCAAACATCAAAAATCAGCATATCAATCAAACCAAATCAGGAAATCAATGAAACATCAATCAATCAACTTATCAATCCTAATGAGATTTTCATCAAATCTTGTCAACATTTTGTTTTGACTCTCGCCTATCATGAGGTCAAAACAACACTATCATTAGTGTATATCGCCTATCATGAGGTCACTAAATCATCTACTCTATCATCAATACCTAATCATTGGCTAATGTGATCAAACATCACAAATTTCAAGGAGACAAATCACAAAATCTTCAATCTACCCTAAAAGCACCAAAACAGACCTTAAAAGCACCAAAAGGGGCATAAGCACCATTCTATGACACACAAGTGCCATTTCAAGCAAAAGCACTAAAACATTCCCCCAATGCGTCGGAGAATCAAGTCGAGGCTCCATTTTGTGGAAGTGTTGGAGAAATCCTCCAAAGCGCCAGGGAATCCAGCAGGAGCGCCATTTCATCCGAAGCACCAAAGAATCTCTCTGAGGCGTTGAAACTTTGGGAAAAAGTGACATTTCTTAAATTGTGACCTATGGATAGCTTGGAGGCGCCATTTCAGACCTCCTAGGTGCCAAAAGTGAAAGCACCAAAATAGACCTTGGTAGTGCTGGAGAATCTCTCCTAAGCACTAAAAATTTTGACGAAAGCACCGAAAAATCTAACCTAAGTCCCACGAAAAACTTCAGAAGCACTGAAACAGTCTTTGACATTTAAAATCGGAATTAAAAATGTAAAAAATCAATTTCAAAATCACAAATGAAGGTTTCGAAATTCTTACTGGAGGTCTGTATCCTAATGACCAATTATGTCATCGTACCCACTTGAATCAATGCATTTGCAGCTAGGGATCACCATCTTGCTCAGAAACTCCAAAATGCTCTCACTTCAAACAATTTTCAATTTACAATTTTCAAAAATGAACTCCTTTTCACTTTTTACCTCTTAATAAAGGTAATTAAAGGAGTGATTTTGGTGGCATTGTTTTAATTTCTTTTGAAGGGTAGCTAATTGGGGTAGCTTACAATCTTCCATATCGGGAGATAAATCATTGAAATATTATCAAATTAGGATTTTCTCATCATCATCATCATCATCACAAATCAATTGAAATTTTTAAAAATCTTTTATTATCACAAATTTCTCAATTTATCTCCTGAGGGGGCATATAGTCGTAATCTCCTGAAAATCACTATCCAGGGCATTTTAAAAAAAAAAATTAGTAGCACTGATAAATTTTTCTTTGAAGTAATGTGTAAACACATCACTTCAAAAAGGGGAAAAATGTATACACTCAAAATTGGTCTAGAAAATATTAATTAAATATCGATTATTTAATTAATGAAATCTTTATTTCTCTATTATATAAATAAATGATAAATTTATTTACATAGTTCATATTTTCTTAATTCCTCTATTCTAATTCACCCTCTTCATGATTCAATTGAAATAAAAAAATCTAAATAATTTTTTTTTATTTTAAATTGATTCCCTCTCATTAAATTTGAATTTTTAAATTCAAATTTGCCACATTTCTACATATTTCTCTAACTACCTTCCACCTCACCCTCCAACTCACCATGTGTCACATGAAAATAATTATTCTTATTTACTAGAATGGATATTTGTTCACAACAATTTAACCACCTTCAAGACACGTGGCTTCTTCATTCAAATGATTCCTTCTTACACTTGGCAAGATGGTTTTACTAAAGGGAACAATTGCCTTATTGCCTCCATCCTTCCCATTCTTCACCATTGATTTCTCCAAATCAAATCTCAATCATTCATGGCTGCCAACTCACCCAATGCCTTGGAAAAATCTATAAATTGAGGCCCATTTATAGCTATTTTCATAAGGAACATTTGCATAACATCACTCTATAGGAATTCATCCAAGTTTTAAGAGCTTAGTTTGCATTTTCCATTTAGCATTTTAGAATAGTTTATCAGTTTTCTTTGAATCATGACTCCTTTAGATATTTCCTAGTTTAATTCAGCATGTAGAATCATTTCCATCTCATTATCATTAGTTTAATTTTGCATTGTCTTACTTTCATACCATTTGTATACAGTAGCCCATTTCACCATGTCATTTTATTATTTCATCCAGCTGAATCATTTAATCATGTAGATGTAGACTTAGATTATGCATTATAGATAAATAGGCTACTCGTTTCTTAGATGGCATCTCAGTGATTTGTGCAGGAATAAGATCTGAGAGCATAAATTACCAAAACATTTGAGATTAGAGGAAGATGAGAAGTTTTTAAGGAAATTATGTTATTGAATTGTGTTCAATTAAGTTAGATTTCCTTACTGTAATACTTTCCATCTAAGTGTGTTGTTAATTTGGTATAATTCACGCATATTTTCTTACACACATAAGGTATTGTTGAATTCATTAACGAAAGAGGAGTTAGTTTATCTTAGAGCTCAGTATAAACTCCTTGAACCCAACAAGGATGGTAAATTGGCTAGATAACAAGGAATGCATTTAAGGATGATAAAATTTTGTTAAATGCTTTGTATTTTCTTTGCAATATAAAACAAAAGGGGACTGGCTCGCAATAGAGGAAAGAATTAAAGATACACCAAGTGAATCAATGTAAAGAATTATTGTGTTGATATCTCACCTAAAAAATGAGATTATTGCAGGGCTTTGCTACAAAGAAGAGAAGGATCCAAGGCATGATGCAAAAAGGTTTCCAAATGCATTGATGGTTGTATTGCTACAAATGGAGAGGCCATTGCGCCAACTGAAGGTGTCAAATTTGATATTGCAAAAGAGAACATTAGCAATGCCACAGCTTTCAAGTTCCACACTTCAAGGAAAAAAGTGTGATGTTTTAGGGTATGGATACCCTTCAAAGCACAAAGAATAGAGGAATTTTGTTTAAAAAAAATTGTACCTTAAAGGAGGACGTCACAGCATTGATAACGCATGTGAATTTAAAAAAATCCCCAAATAAGTGTGGTTTGATGAGATGCCATAATGTCGACATATACAAAATGGATTTTTTGAAAAGGCTTCAGAGTTTTTCAAGCAAATGGAATGGGAGAGGACGGTGCGCCAACAGTAAAAGTTATGTCAAAATTGTTTGAGGAAATTCTATTTTTGTCGATGCATCATAGTTTTATCAAGCTCGGCCCCAATGAATCATGAAGAAAGGCAGCAAGATTGCAAAACAAAATTACTAAGAACATTATGTTTGGCACCCTCAAATTATACATTGGGTTTTATGGGTGTGCTATAATGTAGAAGTTTTCATCTTCAGCACTGCAACCATGGAAACAAGTTGATGGATGGAGTTAGGGTAAAATATATGCATTCTAGTATTTCAACCAACCATCGGTTTTGAGCAAGCTTTTATATTCATGGCCTCGATGAGGAGGATATAGTTTCATGTTAATCACTACAATTATTTGCTTGTTGAAGCTGCCAAAATACATTGTGCTAGTCACCAAATTTTTTACTATAACTAGTTTCACTTATCCATTCACATAAACTCCAATTAATATCCTTCCAAGATTATTTCAATAAAGTATTTGATTGATCAATTATAGTATTGAATGTAAACCATCACCAAGTATGACCTATTAAACATTCACTTAGTGTGAGGCATCCAAAAAGGCCAATTATTACCCTTACAAATTATTTCAATAAATTTTTATTTATTATTCTTCTATATTTGATTCGAATTTTGCATGTTCAAGTGAATTGAATACGTTTGAAGGTTGATATTTCAAAGAGTGATTCTACAAATACATTTTGAACCCAAGTTTTCCTACATTCAATACATTAAATGATCAATCAAATACAAAAGAATATTAAAGAATAGTTTATTAAAATAATTTGGAAGGGTAATAATTGGCCCTTTTCACCTTTCTCGATGATGGTATACATTGAATTTACAATAAATGATCAATCAAATATTTTATTTAAATAATCTTGGAAGGGTAGTAATTGGAGTAATGTGAATATATAAGTGAAACTAGTTATAGTAGAAATTTTGGTGCCTAGCACAATGTATTTTAGGATATATGACTTACAACTTAATGTAAGAGTATGACTATAATTTCATTTAAATGCAACGCTTAAATATATTCATAAAATAATGCATTTAAATGAAATTATATATAGTTGTAAGTCACATCCTAAAATACATTGTAGGTACCAAAATTTCTACTATAACTAGTTTCATTTATCCATTCACATAAACTCCAATTACTACCTTTCCAAGATTATTTCAATAAAGTATTTGATTGATCAATTATTGTATTGAATGTACACCATCACCAAGTATGACCTATTAAACATTAACTTAGTGTGAGGCATCCAAAAAGGCCAATTATTAACCTTCCAAATTATTTCAATAAATTATTATTTAATATTCTTCTATATTTGATTGGCATTTTGCATGTTCAAGTGAGTTGAATAAGTTTGAAGGCTGATATGTCAAAGAGTGAGTCTACAAATACATTTTGAACCAAAATTTTCCTATATTCAATACATTAAATGAACAATCAAATACAAAAGAATATCAAATAACAATTTATGAAAATAATTTGGAAGGGTAATAATTGGCCCTTTTTGCCATTCTCGATGATGATATACATTGAATACAATAAATGATCAATCAAATACTTTATTGAAATAATTTTGGAAGGATATTAATTGGATTTAATGTGAATAGATAAGTGAAACTAGTTATAGTAGAAATTTTGGTGCCTAGCACAATGTATTTTAGGATATGACTTACAACTTAATGTAAGAGTATGACTATAATTTCATTTAAATGCACCACTAAAATATATTCATAAAATCATGCATTTAAATGAAATTATATCTAGTTGTAATTCATATCCTAAAATATATTGTAGGCACCAAAATTTCTACTATAACTAGTTTCACTTATCCATTCACATAACTCCAATTCCTAAGGGTAGTAATTGGAGTTATGTGAATGGATAAGTGAAACTTATAGTAGAAATTTTGGTGCCTAGCACAATGTATTTTAGGATATGACTTACAACTTAATGTAAGAGTATGACTATAATTTCATTTAAATGCACCACTTAAATATATTCATAAAATCATGCATTTAAATGAAATTATATCTAGTTGTAATTCATATCCTAAAATATATTGTAGGCACCAAAATTTCTACTATAACTAGTTTCACTTATCCATTCACATAAATCCAATTACTACCCTTAGTAATTTGAGTTATGTGAATGAATAAATGAAACTAGTTATAGTAGAAATTTTGGTACCTAGCACAATGTATTTTAGGATATGACTTACAACTTAATGTAAGAGTATGACTATAATTTCATTTAAATGCACCACTTAAATATATTCATAAAATTATGCATTTAAATGAAATTATATCTAGTTGTAATTCATATCCTAAAATATATTGTAGGCACCAAAATTTCTACTATAACTAGTTTCACTTATCCATTCACATAACTCCAATTACTATCCAAGTAGTAATTTGAGTTATGTGAATGGATAAGTGAAACTAGTTATAGTAAAAAATTTGGTGTAGCACAATGTATTTTAGGATGTCTTACAACTCTATAATTTCATAATGCATAAAATTATAGAGTTGTAAGTCATATCTATAATTTCTACTAGGCCCATATCCTAAAATACATTGTTTCATACACCAAAATTTCTACTATAACTAGCTTCACTTTTTGCAACAAGGGTTGGTGTTGGCGAGCTTTCATTTTTTCATCAATGTTTACTAATTCTTTTTCTTAATCTAAGTCTTTCATAGATTTTGAGTAGCATAGGTTATATGGTTTAGGTTGTTCTCTTATGCTCACAATTTTGTGTACAAAAAGGGTTTCATTTTTAAATCTAATATCTCATTGATTCTTCTTCTTTTTTAAATCTAAAATTTGTTCATATTTCCATATCTTTCTACTTTTATTGGTATGGTTAACAAGAAAACATTAGTTAGCCCAAACATTTTGGAAGAACAACCTCATGATGTTGCTTGTTGTTGCTAGTTCTAAACGTTTTGGAAGAACCAAAATGTTTGGACCAACTAATGCCCTCTTGTTGACCATGCCATATTTCTTTATTTTTCCATGAGCTACTCTATATTCTAATCTTTCTTGGAGGAGTGCTCATCTCAACCCTACTATGAATATCAAGTCTAATGATAATTATATTTTTATATGTAAATACGTTGAGAATATTTTAGGTGATTATGATCATGATGCCCTTGTGGACCAACAATATTTTTCATGAACTTTTAGCTAAGGCTAAGAAGCCTACACAAGTAATGAATGTGATTCATAAAAAAAAATATTAATAAACAACATGTATTATAACTCTTACAAATTGATGAGGTTGTTGTGGTGGCTTCAATTGCTTGTCATTTAATTTGTATTAATCTAGTGGTATCCAAGGTTGTTTGCAATATGATATTGAGTATTGAAGGTACAAGAGTTCTCTTAATAGGGTCTATTCTATATTAATGTCTCCTAATATAGAGATTAAACATACTCAAATCTTCTAATGTTGAATTATGGTCACTCAAATCTTGGTTGCAAAAAATGAATCATTTTCACATTTACAATATGGGTGATACTGCTTGCTTCAATGGGAAGGTTCTTTTAGACTAGAAGGGAAAATATAAAAGGTTCTTGATCTATTAAAGTTAGTTAAGGATATCGACTGAGAAACAATAATTTACACCCCAAGAAAATATTATTCTTACAAAATCTCCACTGCCATGTTTTATGATTACTCCTTACCAAAACCCTATGTAATCAAACAGTTCCATCTAGGACAACATTAATTGCACTTGGCCCAAATTCTCATCATTAGTGCAAAATACAAATAGTGTGCTAAGAGAATAGGTTACTACAATAGTCTCACTAAAATGGTTTAAACTAGGTTTAAAAAAAAAATTGCATAAACATATCACCAAGAAAGGACAAACCAAAATTTCATTGACATAACCTGACAAAATATATGCAAAATTCCACAAGATTGGAATCCTCTATCAGCATAAAAACAACTGCCATTTTCCTACACCTCTACAATTGCATGCATCTAATTATTTTTAATCCCTACACCATGCCCACCTTATTTATTTTTGGACTTGACCTAGCTTTTGTTTAAATTTCAACTTTCCTATTCTTAATTCATATGTCCTAATTTTCTTATGTTCCTTTTCTAAATTTACTCAAAAATCCTACCAATTTTTTCTTGAATTCCACATCCAAAATAAAGGGTCTTTCGAGAATGGTAAAAGTAACTCCCAATGAGCCACAAATAGAAAAAATAATCTCTATACTAATAATATATGACATTTTTGACTTGTAACCCCTCCATTATCGCACATATCCCAATATAGGAATCCATATTCACCACCTAACTCATATGAATCCCACCAACATACAATATGCTTCACTACTCAATTGTCATGTGCAGGTTGAGGAATTTACAAAAATAGTATTGTAACTTTCAATCATGCCAACTTCACATCCATCATGAGTTCCATTACAACTAAGTTCTAACTCAACAAGTAGAATAAAATATTTTTCATTGACATGGATTTTTAAATACCCATTCCAAGATTTTTGTAGATGCATAAATTAGTAAAATTAGAGTTGCAATTAAATATCACACTATCATGACATTTTTAACAACAAGCATGAGAATGTATCAATTGCTTACATGAGGCCTTTGAGAACTCTATGAAAACCATCCCAAAGGTTAGACCATGCAAACCATGGGTCCAATGTAGTGTCTTCACCAAAAATATGGACTTGATAACACCCAAGTAGTTTTAAAGTAGAATCAAGCTTTTTACTCTCCAACACAACACATAGCAACATTCCCTTTTTATGTTTAATGATTCTCTTATAAATAAATAAATATTATAAACTAAAATTAATATACATATCTTAAATGCTTCTATCTAAAAAAAGTTGAGAAATATCAATTTCAAGCTTAGTTTATTTACTTAAAAGTTATTTTTTTTAAGAATACAACATTTTTATTTACCATACATATACATGGACAAATAAATTTTAATTTTTAGTTAAAAAATATTTTATTTCATGTACATTTTTATTAGCCGATAAGATACATATAGTGTGAGATTTGAGCCTAAAACATGTCTCATGCCTACAAACCACTATTGAGTTGTCAGAAAACGAGTTCTAGTTGTTGTTTAATGGTAAACCAACTGCCATTTAATGGTAAAAGCCTTCAAAATATTAGGTGAAAGAAAACCATTGTTAAGTCATCAGAAAACAAGTTTTAGTTGGCATTTAATGATAAACCAACTGCCATTTAATGGTAAAATCCTTCAAAATATAAGGTAAAAGCCTCCAAAATCTCACTTAAAACCCAGATAAATATTGATTTTTTAGTTGGATGGGAACATTCTATTTTTATTTGCAATTATTTTGTCAATTTGATGGAAACTTTCTTTTTCATTTGCATTGCTTTATGTTTTAAATCTATATGTAAATATTTCAAAATCAATAAGTTACTTGACTTCTTTAAGGAAAAGATCTAGATTTGTCTAAGATTATTTCATTTTATTTTTTAGCACTTATTATTAATTGTTTAATCCAACCACATAAAATTAGAATTTGGAGCACATGGCATCCATACGCATATGCACAAGCATGTACTCTCTAACATATTAACATACATGTAGTTTTCTATTGAAATAACCCTTGAACCTCCTTTGTGTGCAAGTGCTAGTTATATTTTATTTTTATTTGAAGAATTATTTCATTTTATTTACTCAAGATTTAGTTTATTGTTTATATTTTTTAAATATATGTTGGACATATCTTAATTTTTATTTACATTTACATGATCACTAAACTCCATAATATTATTGTAGAACATCTAACATAAGAATATACTTTGTTCTTCTATAATAAATATTTATATATAATTATATAAAAAATAATAATTCTGTCTAAAAGAGGGGTAAAAATTTATTCAAACCAAAAAGAGCAGTACAAAGCAAGGGGATTACACATCCTAATGAGGGCGCGGCCCGAGACTTAGAGAATAACCCACAAACAAGAGAAATTTTATTATTCAGAAAATGGAGCTTCTTACATGTAGAGGATCTCAAATCCCCAAGTTCTACAACACATGCAAGTTACAGACAGCTACAGAATAACCCTTTCGCAATATGCGAGCTTGTCCCCAAAAAAAAGTTACCCAAAAATTAGAAACCCACCCATAAATAGAGTTCCACATTAGTTTAGAGCCAAAACAACATTCAAATTTGAGTTTAGGCAGTTTGGCGCCAAAAATTACAACATGAAGTTCAAATTTCAAAAGAGCATTTGCAATTGTATCTTCTAGAAAGTGTGCCAACTTCTCGAGGCCATAACTTTTGATCTAGGACTCCGATTCGCGAACCCGTTTGAACCGTTGGAAAGGTCGAAGTCAATAACATGTTTGAAATCCGCTTCATACGATTTTAGCAGTAAGTTTAGGGCTGTTCGGGGAACTCTAAGTGCCTGAATCAGGTGAAGAAGATTTTAGGGTGCAAATATGGGAAACTAAAACTACAATATCTTTCCAACCTAGGAATGAAAATAAAAGCGAAGTAAATTGGGAAATTCATTTAAAGATGAAAAGGGTATCCAAATGTAAAACATCTAAAACTAGAAACTTGAAATTTAACTATTTTGGGTGATGCAAGATTGCCCTTACACCACTGGATGCTCCTGCATCAGACACCCAGGGTAATTTGAGAAGTGACCCCGTCATGTCTCAGATGGTGGAGGAAAACCCAAATGGTCAACCTTTGCCTTAGGCAACCAGGATGAATCTTCAGGGCCTTCCTTTCCATTCCACGGATATTCTTCATCTTGCATGTTCTGGTACTCCTTCCCTACGACTATCTAGGATTTCTTCAATCTCCTCCTTTTTATAGGTAGGTGCAGGGAATCCCACACTGTTCCATCGTTGGTGCTTCCTCTGCGCCACCTTCATGATACTCTATCAAATCTGAAATGTTGAACATAAGGGAAATGTTTAATCCATCTGGCAACTCTACCTCATATGCATTCCATGAATCATGCCTCTTCAAAATTTTATAGGGACCAAACTTCTTCATCTTCAATTTGTTATATGTTCCCACTGGAAACCTTTCTTTCCTCAAGTGGACCATCACTTCATCACCAATCTGAAACTCCTTATACCTCCTCTTTTGATCTGCCTTAGCCTTATATTGCATATTCATCTTGTTAATATGTTCTCTTATTTTCTCATGTATATCCTTGATGTGTTATGCAAAATCTTGACTTGACACTTATTTTTCTTCTCTTGGTCCATCTTCTTCCAATTATGGAGTTGTTCTAGAGTTCCTCCATACACAATATGGAATGGTGATCTATCAGTGCTTCTGTTGACAGAATTATTTTAAGAAAATTATGCCTGGGGTAAGATCAAGTCACATCCCTTGGGTTTATCTCCTACCAAACATCTCAATAGGTTACTGGACTCCACATTAACAACCTCTGTTTGCCTATCTTTTGCAGATGGTGTACAAGAAATTGAACTTCAACTCTGTCTTGACTTCTTCCACAAAGGTCTCAAAAGAATTACCCCACAAAATTTGGTGTCTGTCTGAAACAATACTCTTTAGCGGAGACCATAACCTCATAACTCTTTGAGAACAAGTCGACAATGTGGTACATCATGGGTCTTGACATGGGATAAATCGCCATCTTCAAAACTACTGTCGAAAACTACCACAAATACTGAATCATTCCCTCTTTGTGTCCTTGGCAAACCAAGAACAAAGTCCATACTTATATCCACCCATGGCCTCTCTGGTATAGGTAAGGGCTGATACAACCTAGTATTCTAGCTCACTCCTTTAGCCATTTGACATACCCTGCAACTTTGTACAAACTTCTTCATGTCTAGTGACAACTGAAGCCAATAATAATGCTCACTGATAATGGCAATGGTCTTATCCCGACCAAAATGTCCTGCCATTCCTCCACTATGCTTCTCCTTTATCAGGTTCTCCCTCATGGAACTCCTTGAGATACACAATTGACTTACCTTAAATAACATGCCATCCTGGATTATGAAATCCAACCACCTTGTCTTGTCCACTGTAACAGGTTCCTTGCAAGCTTTCCAAGCCTCTGCAAAATCAGGATCTTCTGCATATAGTGTCTTGAGTTCAGTGAACCCAACCACTTCAATCTGCATCTTTGTCATCAATGTATGCCTCCTACTTAAGGCATCTACAACCCTATTTGACTTCTCACTCCTATGTTTCAAAACAAAGGTATAACTCTACAAAAACTCTACCCATTTCACTTATGCCCTGCGATTTAATTTTCACGACTATTTAGGTGCTTGTAAAGGCCTAATGATCGATTATATAGAACAAATTCAGCGGCAACAAATAATGTCTCCATTTCTTTTAATGCTTGAACTATAGCATAAAATTCTTGATCATATACAAAATACTTTTTCTTGGCATCATTTAACTTTTCACTGAAATAGGCAATGGGATTACCTTTTTGGCTCAACACTGCTCCAATGGCACAACCACTGGCATCACAATCCACCCGAAACACCTTGTTGGAAATCTAGGGGCTAAACGGTGCTTTCGTAAGCGCTACTGCTTCAACGGTTCAAAACTTTTGCCGCTCAGGTCCTCCGCCCGTTCTTTTTATCCCCTCTCATTGTTTCAGTCAGGGATCCACAAATAATACTGAAGTTTCTAATGAACTTTCTATAAAAACTAGCCAAACCATGGAAAGATCTCACCTCGATAGCATTTCTTGGGGTAGGCCATTCCAGAATAGCCTTCACCTTCTCTGGGTCCATCTTGAGACCTTCTACTTAGACAACAAACCCCAAGTACACTGACTCCCTCTTCACAAAACTGTACTTCTTTAGATTAATCAACATTTTCTCTTCTCTTAACTACTCAAAGGCTCTCTGAATATGCATGGATGCTGTCAACATCTTACTAAAATTAAAATATCATCTAAATACACAATAACAAAACTTCCCGAAATTCTTTTAGTACCTGGTTCATGGCTGAATGTGCCGATTCATTAAGTTGGCCCAAAGGCATGACTAACCACTCATCTGGGCCCTCTTTGGTCTTGAAGGCAGTCCTCCATTCATCTCCCTCTTGAATCTAGATCTGGTGATATCCACTCTTCAGATCAATCTTTGTGAAGTACTGAGCTCCACTCAAACAGTCCATCGGGTCATCCATCCTTGGCAGGGGAAATTTGTACTTGATTGTTATCTTGTTTATGGCTCGAGGGGAATCTATACATCCTCCAGCTCCCTGTCCTTCTTTGGTTGCTAGTCTGCGGGTGCTACACATGGACTCAAACTCTCCCATATCAAACCCTTTCTCAACAACTCTTGAACTTGTCTATTCAACTCCTCATTTTCTCTTGGAGTCATTCTATGAGCTGCCTTATTTGGAAGCGGCTCTAGGAATCAAATTCGATCAATAACTAATCTTCCTCATTGGTGGTAAACCCTCAGGTACATCATTAGAAATAATCTCTTGAAACTCATTTAATAACCCAGAAACTTCTACTGGTACCCCATCACTATCTTCCTTATCCATTCTAGGAATCAATGCATAACACATACGCTCATGCTTCATGCCTTCTAAAAATTTCCTTCCATCAAGAAAACAAATTCTAGCACTACCGCATACCTTTTCTTCATCCTTCTTTAGGGGCTTCAACTTATGGTGGACTCCATCCTTCATCAGGGAGTAAGTGTTTGCATGGCCATCATGTATAGCTCGCCTATCGAACTGCCATGGCCTCCCCAACAACATGTGACATGCATCCATGGGGATGATATCACATAGTACCTCATCACGATAGCTTATGATCTTGAACTTTACCAGGCATTGCTCACTAACCAAAACTTTGTGGTCTTTCTACAACCAGGAAATCTGATATGGATGTGGATGCCTCTCCCTTTTCAGCTTCAACTTTGCAACCATCTCTTCTGCACTAGATTATCGATGATCCCACTGTCAATAATGACATCACAACATTTGTCTCCACACTTGCATCTTGTGCGAAACAAATTCTTCCTTTGTTTTGGCTCCTTCTCTTCAGTCATTAGGGCTCTTCTGACCACTAGGGCTTCTCCCCTTTCTACATCATCTGAATGCTCAAATTGAGCTTCCTCATCTACATGTGCAACTCTTCCACAACCTTCTGGCCTTTTGTTTTCCCTTCCTTGATGTTGTGGACATTCATAGGCTCGATGCCCTTCTTCAGCACAATGGAAACAAGTTCCTCTAAAACCACCTCTTCCAGGTCCTGGCCCAGATCTTCCTCGTCCTCTACCTCTTTGATCACCACTGTTTTGATCATGAGGGCGATAGAAGTTTTCATTCCTTTGGCTTCGGCTGGTACCCACATCTTCACTTTTTTTTCATCATCATTTCGGCTTCCTGAAGGTCTTCCATTGCCCCTTCCGCTTTGACCTCCTCGTCCCTTTTGTTTGCCATCAAATCTTTTGTTAAGCTTCTCTTCCACCTTCAGAGCAAACTGATACACATCCTCAATGGTGGTCATTCTGACTAGGCTTAACTCCTCCTAAATGCTTGATCATAACCCATTAAGATATTGGGCTACCTTCTCCTTATTGGCCTCTATGTGACCTATTTTGATGATT